>RXID01014473.1:291637-308307 GCA_005019695.1 Trichopus zeylanicus subsp. travancoricus | reverse complement strand
ATAAACTAGTATTATTATTGTTATTACAACTATGGTACTATTACTAGTAATATACTACTACCACTATTATATAACACTATTATGACTGCAACTACTATTTTATTTCCACTACAATACTATTTGCATACTACTACTAGTACGATACTACTACTATTATTATGCTACTGCACTATTACTATTTTATTATTACAACCAAGGTTTTCGGTTTCGGCCGAAACGGATCGATTTCGGACCGAACAGCACCGAAACACAATAAATCGGAACGGTTTAGGATTTTGGAATCATTCACTGCATGCAGCCGCCAGGAGCGAGAGCAGGCCGATTGCGGGCGATCTCGGCCGTGTCCGGCGAAGGTGGCGGGCTCGGGCCGGCGGTACGCTGCGCGGGGCCGGCATGGGCGGTCAGGGGCAGCTGCAGGGCGCGCGGGGCTACTGTAGGGAGCGTAGGGCTGCCGCAGGGAGCGCAGGGCACCGGCGGCAAGCGCAGGGCTCCAGCAGCGAGCTCGGTGCATGCAAGGCGAGTGCAGCACGCGTGGGGCGAGCTCAACGCGCGTGGGGAGATCGCAGCGTGCGCGGCGCAAGCTCGGCGTGCTTGCCCCGCGCGTGCGGGGCGACCGTAGCGCGCGCAGGGCAAGCGGAGTGCACCGACGGCGCGCTCAGGGCATCGGCGGCGAGCTCAGCACGCGCAGGGCAAGCGCAGCACGTAGGCTGTGAGCTCTTCGTGCGCAGGGCGAGCGCAGCACGCCTGCGGCATCCTCAGCGTGCTCGAGGTGACCGCATCTTGCCCATGGTGCCCACGGCGAGCTCAAGGCTCCGGCGGCATCTCCGGCATCTCCGGCATCCTTGCGCGGCATCTCCAGCATCTCCAGTACGCTCAGCAGCCACGGCATCTCCGGCATCTCTGCGCGGCATCTCTGCGGCTCGACTGGCGGCGAGCTTGCTCCCGCGGCGAGAGCAGCTCCAGTGGCTAGGGCAGCTCCGCCAGTGATGGCAACTCCACCGGCAATGGTAGCTCTGCCGGCGAACGCAGCTCCCCCCGTGAACGCAAGTCAGCCGGCGACCGACGCTTGCCCCCGCTCTCGGTTTAGGGTTTACTGTGCTGGTTTGTTTTATTTAGTTAATCACGTTCTATTTAGTTAATCACGAATATAATCACTGTGAATTATTGAGGTTGCTTTGCGTTTTTCCCCGGGAATCACAGGTGATGGCTATCGGTTGGTCGGTTGGTGTTGATTGATTGATTAATTACTTTGTTTTTACCCGTCAATCACGGGTTGATGGGCTGTGAGTCTTGTGGCTTATATATACTTAGTGAAAGAGTTTTGCACTTTGCAGAAGATTTCATTTGAGTGTTCTGCTGTCTTAGTGAAAGAGTTTTGTGCACCAGCAATCTATTTCTGTTTCGATTACAGAAGTATGAAATTTTCAGTTTGATAAATGATGTATCATAAATTAATGTATCATAATTTTCAGTTTCTGTTGGTGCTAATTGATGTATCATATATACTATGTATGTTGAGAATTGAATTGAAACAGGAAAGATCATATTATTTGTTTTTATGGATCTGCTCAATTTGCATTGTGCGTATTATGGATCTATTAAATCGAAATAGTAATATGATCAATTACCCAAAATTAAGTTGAATTTGCTGCTTAAATTAGGTATTAAATTACAAATTAAATTATTAAATTACATATTAAAATATTAATTTATTAAATTATTTAAATTACGTATGAAATTATTAAATTAATAAATTATATAAATTACGTATTAAATTACGTATTAAATTATGTATTTTATATTAAAGTATGTAACAAAATAGCAAATTATTAAATTAAATTACGTATTAAATTATTTAAATTATTAAATTATTAAATTATGAAATTATTAACTTATTTAAATTACGCATTAAATTTTTTAAATTATGTATTAAATTACGTATTGAATTATGTATTTTGTATTAAATTATGTATTAAAATATTAATTTATGGCTTAAATTATGTATTAAATTACATATTTTGTATTAAAATATGTATTAAATTATGTATTATGTATTAAGTTATGTATTAAATTATTAAATAAATAATATATTATGTATTAAATTACGTATTGTGTATTAAATTATATAATAAAATATGTATTAAATTATGTAGTATGTATTATGTATTAAATTATATATTATGTATTACATATTAAATCATGTACTAAATTACGTATTATGTATTAATTTTGGTGTTAAAATTATGTATTAAATTATGTCGTATCTATTATGTATTAAATTATGTATTGTGTATTAAATTATGTATTAAATAGTAAATTATGTATTATGTATTAAATTATGTATTATATATTAAATTATGTATTACGTAGTACATTATGTATTAAATATTAAATTATGTATTAAATTACGTACTATGTAATAATTTACGTATTAAATTATGTATTACGTATTACGGATTAAATTAACGTGGAAATTATCTAATAAATCAAGAAATAGGTTAGTAAATCCTAAACCCTAAAGTAATTTATTGCTGTGTTTGTTAGTTACTTTTTAATTATTTATTAAATTATATTTTGTGCAAATAGAGTTTTTTTCTTAATCATAGGTAAATTTTCTTCGGCCAACATTTGTTTTGTCACTGCTACTATAGTATTGCATATGGCTCCAAGGCAAAACACGTCTCGCGATGATGATATTGCATGGCAACACTGTGAATTAGTGGATGCAGAAAATCGTAAAGTTCATTGCAAATGGTGTCGTCGTATGCTTAGTGTTGGAGTTACAAGATTAAAGGAGCATTTAGGAGGAGTCACCGGCCAAGTTCGGCCATGTGAGAAAGTCCCGAATGAAGTGAGACAAACAATTCGGGCATTAGTACAAACCGGCAGAGAAAGTAGAAGAAAGGATAAGGCCAGAAAATCACGTTTTGAGCAAGAACTTCACAACTTACCTAATCCAGATCCCAGTCGTATTTCTGATGATGAAGATGATGATTCTGAGGTTCAAGAAGTACTTCGCAAAAGTCGAAGATTGTACGAGGAAATTCAAGATGGTGCCGGCACTTCCGACACAATTCGTGATCGTCGAACTACTAGTTTCAGAGAGCCACGTACACAGCGACACACACCTGCCCCTTCAGGAGCAAGAGGGGATTTTCATCTTCCTGACATCGGATCTATAAATATTTCTCCAATTGATCCATTTCTATTGAAACCAAAAGATGATACTCAAATAAATTTGAGAACAGCATCAACTAATTTTCGGAAGTCAAAACAGTGGTTGGGTAGGGCAGTATCAAAATTTTTTTTCTACAACCATGTTCCATTTCATTTAGCAGATGGCGATTACTATCATGGAATGATACATGTCGCTCAAGAGGTTGGCCGAGGAGTTCCTCCACCAAGTTCTCGTGAAATTTCTGAAAAGTATCTAAATCTTGAAATTGAAGAGATGAATGCTTTTATCTAGACCTTCAACAAATATTGGGATGAATTTGGGTGTACCTTGATGTGTGATGGATGGAACACACAAAACAGTAAAGATTTGATAAATTTTTTAGTATATTATTCTGAAGGGACCATTTTTCTCAAGTCAGTCGATACAACAAGGGAGTCAGAGACTGGTAATTTCTTATATCATCTTATTGATAGTGTCATTGAGGAGATTGGAGAATCAAGAGTGGTACAAGTCATAACTGATAATGCAGCTCCACTAGTATATGCTGGGAAAAAGTTAATGCAAAAAAGAAAACATCTTTTCTGGATACCTTGTGCAGCTCACTCTATTGACTTAATGCTGAAGGACATGGGTAAGGATCCTGATATTAGAAAAGTGGTTGAGCATGGTCAGAAGTTGATGTCATTTATTTATAACCATGCTTGGTGTCTTGAACTGATGAGAAAGGAAACACGGGGATGAGAGATTATCAGGCCAGGAATTACTCGGTTTGCTACACAATTTATCTCCTTGGATTCCATGTATACTCACCGACAGGCACTGAAGAGATTATTTACCAGTGAAGAACATGATGCACATTATTTGAGGTTGCAACGGTCTGAGAAAATACTTTCTGAAAAATTTCGAAATCAAGTCATAGACGAAAGTTTTTGGGAATCAGTTGAAAAAGTAATAGGAATTTTCAGTCCATTAGTTAAAGTGCTTCGAATTGTTGACTCAGATGATCATTCACAGATGGGGTTCTTATATGAAGCAATAGAACGAGCAAAATTGCAAATAAGATGACATATAGGAACAATTGAATTTCGCAAATGGGAGAAGATTATTGATCATCGTTCGGACAAAACATTATCCAAAGATATTCATGCTGCAGGTAATTGAGTAAAGAGTCATTTTATAGCACTTTACTAAACTATAATGATACTATTGTTGATTCATATTTAATCATCTTGTAGGGTACTTTCTGAATACAATATTTCAATATGGCGATGAGGTCAATAATAGTAATACCATTCTCGAAAAGCTATGAAAGGTAATCGAGCGGATAGAGCCAGATATGAGAACAAGAATATTGGCATTGCGCGAGGTAAATTATGTATTCAATTTTATTTACATAATTAAGAAAGTTCTTAACTTGAGTACGTTCATTAAATAGGCTGACGATTTCAAAAATAAAGTCAAGGACTTCGGCACACAACAAGCAATTGTAGCTATTAGGGGTGATACGCCTGGTATAGTTGATATTCATTAATTATACATATTTGCTAATTAAATCTATATCAACTTATTAATACTTTTTTCTCATAAATTGCAGCTAGATAGTGGAGTATTTATGGGCGGCATGCAGCACCTAATCTTGCAAAGATAGCCATCAGAATTTTAAGTCAAAATGTTTCAAGTTCACAATGTGAGAGGAATTGGACAACTTTTGGATTGATCCATATGAAGACTAGAAATAGACTTAAAATGGACAAATTGGAGAAACTCATTTTCTGTCATTATAATATGCGTTTAAGAGCTTGAAACTTACAGAGGAGAAGATCACCAAAGGATGAGGTAATCGACTTGTCTGCCATATTCGAAGATGATGATCCTTTGATAGAGTGGATTCGAGAAAGAGAAGAACCTGTCTTAAATCATCCTGATACACAAGAAACTATTCGCCATCTCTTAGACGAAGAAGCAGAAGAGGAAGCTGACAAAATGCAGAATAATTCTTATACAAGTGATAGTAGCAATGGTGGTGTAGCTGGTGACGCCAATTTTCAACAATCACAATATGACGACTCATCTTCATCTGTTCCACAATATGGAGTAAATGAATTTTTTGACTCTAATTTATATGGCAGTTATGTGCCACAATATCCATATGATTCACATGGTGGTCAAGATGTCAATCAAGGTCCAACAGACAATGCGAGCTCTAGCTACTATGACGGTTATCAGAGCGAGATGTCTTCATACAATCCAGGATATCATCAGTCAATGCAGGAACATACAACTTCCTACTATCTGCATGCTGAAAAATACTATCGATCACAACTCCATCGTACTGATGAGTATGGTGATGAAGAATATCAATCTCTTCAAGATCCACCTCAAAACAGCATGTGGTTATAAGACGTAGATTTATATCATCTATGAAATGATGTTTTCATCATTGTCTTAAATTGATATCTTATTGTAATTTTATGACATTTAAATTTAATGTCTATATGATTTATTTTATCACATAATAATTTATCGATTTCATTAGCACAATTTATTGTAATCTTTTCCTTCTGATGTATTTTTTTTTATCTATTTTATGTTCATAAATACTGACAATTATAAGATAATTATTTTTGAAACAGATAATGGCAAATCCGGATGATTATATTACAGTTCCAGACCAAGTGACACTACAAGCAGGAAGAATAATTATGTCAATTCTTCGTCAAAAACTTATATTTTATCGTAGAATGATTCCACCTTCGGCCTATGATCTACTTGGACAAGCCTTAATTGAGCAGGCATTACAAGACCGTGGAAGAGTCAATGATCAAATTTATCGTGCCTCTCAACAAGGTTCACTTAATGCTATCAATCAGCGTCTTGCCGCAATTTCCCCTGAACACTTCGCACAGTGTGATATTTATTTTTCATTTTACTATGTGTTGTCAATCAATATGGTTATCATTTTCATTTTGGACCTTCGATGTATGGTTATACTTCAGAACCGCTGCCACGAGATCGCGCAGAGCTAGTTGTTCTGGTTCGTATGCCTACAAATGCTCGTCCGGATCATCCAGGTACTGAATTTGTAATTCCACATCCAGATGTTCCAAACTCAACTGATGATGACTATGATGATTAGTTGTATTATCTTAGATTTTATAAATTATGTATGTGTGAAATACATTTTAATGAAAAGTTAAATGTGCTTATGTTATATTTTAAATTTTAATCATATTCATATTTGTATGTTTTTTTAATACACTAATATATATTAAAAGTAGACAATATCAGTGACTAACTATCAAAATTAATTTTAATTAGCTTAAATAATATTTAAAATTATTGTAAAATTAAGTATAAATTCATTCCTAATTTTTCAAACTTTTCCAAATTTTTTCTAATATTTTATCATATTCTTAATTTGAAGTCAAAGTACAATCAAAATACAGTCAAACTCTGGTCAACGCCTAATTAATAATTTAAAAAATTCTTTCGGCCGAAACTGAAACCGAAACGGCCGAAACATATCGGTTTCACTGGGTCTCGAAACCGAAATCAAAACCGAAACGGTAAACCTTGATTACAACTACTAATATACTACTAGAATTTTATTACTACTAATAATATAGTACTACTACATTATTATTACAAAAGTTCTATTGCTGTCACTATACTGCAACTACTACTATTATACTATAAGACTACTATCAGTATTATACTACTAGTACTAGTACAATTATACAACTTCTACTATTGCTACTACTATTTAATTACTATACTGATACTATTAATATCTTAATATCATAATATTGCTTCTTCAACTACAGTTGTACTAATATGCTAGTATACTTGTATACTAATATACTACTTCTATTACACTATTATACAACTATTGACATATCACTACTAATACACTACTATTGTTATACTTCTACGATTATCACTTCTGGTCATACTATACTACTACTCTAATACAATAATTACGACTATTATACTGCTATTACTAATATGTTATTATTACTAGTAAGACTATTATACTGCTACTTTCATTACTACTGTTATTATAGTTCTACTATATCACTCGTATTACTATATTACTACTAAACTATTGCTCCTATTACTATTATTATACTATTACTATACTATTACTAATACTATTACTGCTATACTACAACTATTAATATACTTCTATTAGTATACTAATATGTTACTATATTAACTATATATCTATACTTCTATACTATTGAAGGTTTGCCATTATACAACTACTATTATCGTATTACTATTGCAATGACTAATACTATTAATAGTATATTACTACTATAACTACTACTATTACTATACTTCTGTTACTACTATATTGACACTAATACACAACTTCAATGTGGACTCATATGTGGGATTACCCAAGAGATGCCTTCCTCAGCCCAAATTACTGGATTTCCAGCTTTCTTGAACCTACTCTACTACTTATGTAATACTATTATACAACTATACTACCATTATTACTATATTGTTAGTATGGTACTATTATTATACTACTATAACTGTACTACTAGTAATACAATTATTATACTAATACTTGTAAGATATTACTACTACTATAGTATTATATTATAATACAACAACCACAATGTCATTATTAGTTTTCTATGACTTATATTATACTTCTACAACTACTACTATACTATATTATCATACAATAATAGCTATTACGACTAGTAAAAAGTACTATAGTTGTAGTATAATAGTGGTATATTATCATTTCTATTATTAGTAGTTAAATAGCAGTAGCTATGATAGTATATTAGTGCAGTTGTAACATATTTATTGTATAGTAGCATTAATGTAGGAGAAGTGATAGATGTACTATAGTATTATAATATAGTAGTAGTAGTAGCAGGGGTAGTAATATAATTATTGTAGTAGGATAGTATTAGGAGTTGTTATTTCATAGTATTAATAGTAATATAGTAGTAGTATAGTAATAATAGTAGTTATAATAGAAGTAATATAGTAGTAGTATAATTATAGTAGTAGTAGTTACTATAATAATAGTATAGTCAAAGTAGTTATAACCGCGTACTAAACTAGTAATAAGAGAATTACAGTAGTATAATAGTACTAGTAGCAATTGCAGTAGAAATAGTAGCATAATATAGTAATTGTAGTATATTAGTAAAATTAGTAATATAATAGCAATAGTATAGTTATAGTATTGAAGTACTATATTAGTAGTATAGTAACAATAGAATTATTAGCATTAGTATAATATAGTAGCAGTAGAAATAATAACATAGTAGCAATTGCAATAATTGTAATTGTAATTATTGTAATATAATATTATTGTAATTCTAATTATTGTAATTATTGTAATATAATATTATAGTAATAGTATACTAATAGTACCATAGTAGTTGTACTATAGTAGTATAGTATAGTATTTTTAGTATTAAATTAGTATAATAGTATATTAGTAATAATATGCTATCATAATACAAGAGTACTATAGTAGTAATATATTACTACTATAATAGTAGCAGTAGTAGTAATATTATTATAGTAGTAAAATAGTACTAGTAGTATAGTAATAAAAGGATTAATAGTAGTAGCATAGTAGTAGCGTAATATCAGTAGAAAAATAATAACTGTGTAGTGGTAGAATGGCTGTAGTGGCAGTAGTCAATGTCATAGCATAATAGTGGCATTATATTTGTAGGATTATTAATAGTGTAATAGTAGTGGTTGCTATAATAGTATACTACCATACCGCTATACTACTATTATATTACTATTTTATTATTACTATACTACGATTGGTACTGTTACTACTACTACTACTATTATAACTGTTATAATACTATTATACTACTACTGTAACTATAGAATTACTACTATAGTACTATTAAAATTACTTATGTAATGCTACCAGTGCTGTACTACTCGTATACTATCAGTATACTACTACTATACAATTACTATACTCATATATTACTCAATTATTATACAACTATACTTGACCTATGCTATTATTATATTACTATTATATTATTATTATATTACTTCGAGTACTGCAATACTAATACTATATTCCTGCTATTCAAAATAGTAGTAGTATGTTAAAAACAATAGTAGTATTGTGAAAGTAATATAGCACTAGAAGTACTAGTATTTGTAGTATAGTACTAGTATAATAGCAATATAATGTTATAATATTAATATAATAATAGTATAGTACTAATATTATAATAGTACAGCAGTAATACTAGCTCTTACTATAGTAGTATAATATTATTAATAGTAGTATATTATATTATTACTATAGTATACTAAGACAATAACTACTATTATATTATTACTGCTAATATATAATACTGCTGCTACTACTGTATTACCATTATATTGTCTCTACTAACATTAACGTATTATTACCAATAATATGATGCTACTATACTTTTTATTATATAGTGTTTTGATGTTGATAAAATACTAGTATACTACTTCTATACTATTACAATGTTACTACTACTGCTAAATTCTACCACTATTTTACTACTATAATAATATTACTATTATATTATACTACTACTGTTAGTATTGCTACTATAATTTTAGTAATATACTCTTCTACTACTACACCATAAAGACTATAACTTTGCTATTACTATTACTGCTAATACTTTGTAACTATGATACTACTATGGTATGCTTATACAATAACAACTACTATTAATACTATATACCTACAACTATTATAACTATTATGCTCTTATTATATGACTTCTACTTTCAACAATACTACTACACTATTAATATAATGCTTCTGTGCTATTACAATGCTATTACTATACAACTACAATAACAACTACTACTTAGAACTACTATACTACTACTACTACAATATTGATATACTATTTTTATACAACTACTACACTACTACTACTACAATATTGATATACTACAACTATATTATTATATTATAACATAACAACTATTGTGTTACTATTATATTATAATAATAATTCTTACTACTATGCTTCTACTATTACTATACTATTACTATTATCCTACTACTAGTAGTATAATCCTATTACTACTATTATTATACCACTATAATATTATTATTACTATTGCTACTGCTTCTACTACTACAATATGATAACTATACTAATACTATATTATAACTAATAAACTATAATTATTTCTACTATATGACTACTATGCTACTACTATTGCTATACTACTATTAAGCAACTATTGTACTACTCTTACTATAATACTATTACTATTATTATACTACTACTATATTGCTACTATTATGCTATTGGTGTTAAATAATATACAACTATTTCTACTACGCTATTGTGCTACTACTTTTATGCTATTAATGATATTACTACTACTATATAGTTGCTATTACTACGTTGTGACTATTATAATACTACTATACTATTACTGATGTTATAATATTACTATACTACTATTATATTACTACAACTACTACTACTATTAAATTATTATTATTATACTACTATTTAAGTTTCATGATACTATTACTATGATATTACTATACAACTACAACTACTATTTTTATACTTCTACTTCTTCTATATTACTATTATTACTATTACTATTATAGAAACTATGCTACTACTATAATATTACTGTACTAAAACTATACTGCTACTATTATACTGCTATTATGGAGAAGATAATGAGGAAGGAGAAGGAAAGTGAGAAAAAGAAAATAATGCAAAAAATAATTATAAAATTTGATTGTTGTCTTAACCATAGGAGGAGCAAAATTAAAAGAAGTAAAACAAAAAGAGACCCCACATAGGAGAGGAAAGGAAAGTGAAAAAAATTAAATTAAAGTGATACCTAAGGGCTCCTTAATTAAATCAATTAACTTAAAGTGATTCAATTGCATTGAACAAATAAAACCATATTAACTCAAATGAATCACTAAATGGACTTCATTCAATTAAGTTAATGGACTAAAGCTCAAATCATACTGAACCCAAATCCAAAATGAATAAATTTAGATGAAATCAGTTCAGATCCAACCTCAATTAGGTTTAAGTTAGGTTAATTTGAATTCAAATTAAATTTTAACTAAACCCTAATTGTCAAATCAAGTTCAAATCAATCTCTAATTGGGTCAAAACAAATTTGAGTCAAACTCTTATTAGGTCTAACAAGCTAAAATCGAATCTCAAGTGGCTTAAATCAAGTTCAAACTAGAATTAGGTTGAGCATGAACCAAAACCAATTAAGGTTCAAACGAAATGCCAATGAAGGTTTGACATGAGTTGAACCTAAATGCATTAATGAATTGAGTCTAGATCCATCAAGGACCAATTAATTATTGGATCCAAGATCCATTATGAATCCAATCAGACCCAATCATGGTTGGATCCAAGATCCATTGAGAATCCAATAAGACCTAATCAAGATTGGATCTAAGATCCATTAAGGATCCATTAATAACCCATTAAAGGTGGGTCTAAGATCTACTAAGGATCCATTAAGAACCCATTAAGGGTCCAATCCATGATCCATTAAGCATCCATCAATACCCCATTAAGGGTTGGATCCATCATTTATAAAAGATCCAATAAGAGGCCCAACGAGGGTTAGATACAAGACTAATTTGGAATCTAATAAGGGACAACATAAGGTTGAATCTGACCTAAATTGAATTAAATCAAACCTAAGTCTAAACCAAGTTTTGAACATTAAATTGAATTATATTAGACTCGATTCGAAATCAAGTTCTGAACACTAAACTAAATCAAAGTAGATTCAAACTAAGATCAAGTTTTGAACATTGAATTGAATCGAATGAGACTTCAATCTAAATCATGTTTTGAGTATTGAACTAAATCAAATCATACTTGAATCAGAATCAAGTCTAAAAATCAAAGTTGAATTGAATCTGACTCAATCAGAATCAAGTCAGTGTTAGTCGATAACATGCTCAAAGCTATCAATGACATCTCAAGTTTATTCAACAACAAGCTAAGAAATGTAGTTGATTATCAAGTCAAAGATGATTAGCAAAAGTCAAGGCCGCTTGTCATTTCCCCAGATGAAATCAAACTAAAGGCAAGCTTGAACTGGCTTAGACAGTCAACTAGGTACCTTATTCAAACAAAGTTATCGCCAATGTCTTATTGGCTATGAAAATACTTCAAAATCAAAGAAGTTATTGGCTTTGCGTTATTGGCTACAAAAATGCTTCAAAGCATGAAATTATCACTAGTGCCTTATTTTCTAATGGAAATACTTTAAACCATGCTAATCAAAGTAAAGGTAGGCTTGAACTCACTTAGTTAATCAGCCAAGAATCTTGTTTATACGAAGTAATCGCCAATACTTTATTAGCTAATGGAAATTTGGCTAATGGAAATACTTCAAACCCAAAAGTTATCACCAATACCTCATTGGCTAATGAAAATACTTCAACCAATGAGAGTTATCACCAACACCACCAAGCTAACAAAAATTCTTCAAACTAAGATGGAGTCATCACCAATGTCTAGAGCTAATGAAAACACTTCAAACATTCTCATTCTCCTTTCATGTCTCCTTGGATGACATCATCAATCAAATTATCAATACATACAAAGGATCAATTCAAGATCCATCCCAGTCAGACTCCACATGGTCTAATGCACGAGAGTAGGATGTTAGTGCACATCAAAGCTTCTTCGTCATTTCCTTTATGTCATTTTATATTCTTTCATGATTATAAACTTAAATTTATTTAATTGTAAAGTAAGGGTATATCCCATTATTAAGCCATGTATCCTTTTTTTCAAATTAATCGAATAATACTCTGGGAGGTTCCTAACAATTGTAATTAACAATAGGGACTTATGCTTATTAGAAGTCATATTCCCACAACACCGGATTGCACATTCAAACCCCCATATTTTTGGTTTATTAATTTGAGATTACTTATCGAGTACTTCATATCCCAAATGGTCAATTTTGATCCCACAAATTCTGATATGCCTAGTGGGATATAACACCTCCTCCAAGTGTAGAAACCTAGATAATACGATAGGGATATCAATGAGATAGTATTGCAATTGAAAACTAACCAATTGTGTTCCTTCTTGAGGAAGAAAGTATCCAATGGCATCAACGAAGAACTTCTCTACCTCAAAATACACAATCATCATGGGGGCAAGAATGGTTGTGTGTCGATGGTTGTTGTAGAAGAGACCAAAGTTCAAATTGAGTTTTGAACCATTTTCGAGATCATTTAGTTCAACATAACACTTTCTATCACACCCATTAAAGTTTCTATCATGCAAGACATGCCCACTTCTTGCCTTCCATCAAGGGGAAAGAGGCTCAGTGTCATTATTACAAATGAAAAGGGTCAATCTGATGAAGAGTTAGAAGCTGAGCTAAACCAACAAAAGCGTCAGCCATCTAGAGACTAGGCCCAAAGCAAAGGTTAGTCTTTGATCGCGTTCACCCAACTCCTATTAGGGAGCAGCCAAAATCAAGCCCAAATATGTGCATAAACAAAGAAGAACTCATCCTCACTATTTCATGCAAAGGAAAGGCTATTGAAATTTTTAGCCAACTTCATAAGCCCACCCCTTGAATGAAGACAGTTATTACCACTCCCACCTCAAACTCTTTTACCCCATTAAGTGGCTTAAAGAATGGTAAAAGAATGTCAAAGGGGCACAGTCCTACCTCAAGACTATAGCTAAGGGAGAAATAACTAAACCAAATAACAAGAGTCACTATAAGGCTACAACATAGCATAAGACGCAAAAAAAAAAGAGACCATTAATATTGTCAAAATTATTTCTCAACATGACTCTATGAGGGACCATGAGCCCATGCCTCAATATGTGAAACAACAAAAGAAGGTTGTATGAACAGGAGTTGCAAAGAAAGAGGTTCAGGAAGAAGGAGCCCCTATGAGTAAATCCTTGCTACCACACTAGAGAGAAGGTGTAACTACTCATTCCATGAGCAAATTGATGAATGAGGTAACCCAACTAATGAGATATGTTAACCTCGATCTAGAAGACACCAAACCAAGACTCAATCCTTCAGATGTGGACTATCTTGTCATGATAGAAGCCTTGGTTCTAATTGAAAGCTCTAATGAAGAATGACCATAGAAGCATTGTGAGAGCAACTGAGATAACAATACAAAGAGAAAGATGAAGCTCAGAAGAGGGTTATGAAATTAATAGAGATGATGATACAAATGAGATAAAATCTCAATAAGTTGGAGCAGGGTTATGAAATTAATAGAGATGATGATACAAATGAGATAAAATCTCAATAAGTTGGAGCAATCTCAATAGTCATCTCATGAAACTGTAGCGGTGGTAGAAGACACACCCCTTGTAGGTCAAATCTCTGCAAAAGTAGGTCCTTCACAAGCACCACCTCCACCAGTAAGGGATGCCTGATCCCCAATCTCAAGAATTTCTATCATGCGGAGTTGCTAGCATACATCATGTAGCAAGTACAACAAATGGTGGCTACATAACTAAGATAAGGAAATGACACAAAAATGATAAATTAGGCAAATAAACGATGCCCTAATCATCATGATATGTTATCACATCCTAAAGGCTATATAGTGCCAAAGTTTAAACAATTTAATGGCATTGGTAACCTTGAACAACACATACCTCATTTTATGACTTTGTATGGGGAGTCAAGTAATAACCCATCATTGTTAATTTGTAACTCTATGTGGGGACTCAAGTAATAACCATTGCAGACCTTGTTTCAATACTAAAGTGTGGCAATGAATCAGTCTTGAATTACATCACACAGTGGAGAAACCTTAGTATCAGGTGTGAATAATCCATAAGCCAATTTGAAGCTATAAATGTAGTTCTTAGTAACATAAGAAAGAACTGGATGGCACCATACCTTAATGCTTCTTCTATCCACACTTTCTAAGACCTTATTGTACAAGTTAAGAGGTTGCAGAGGATTGGCCCACTAGACTTGGCTGGTTTATAAAATTTTAAACTAGAAAAAGCCTTCAACCATACTTCAAAGTTAAGCCAACTCAAAAGCTGTTTGTGATGCTTGTCTAAGCCAACGCCAAAAGTCATTGATGACACCTCAAACATAATCGACAACATGCTAATGAGGCTGTAGATTATCAAATCAAAAATAAAACAAAGCTAATTGACAACACATTCAAAGTCATCGACTACACGTTAAAGCTAAACCAACTAAAAAGCTATTACTAATGCTTAAGTAAGCCAACATAAAACATTGTTGGTGATGCATCAAACTTAATTGACAACTTGCCAATGAAGCCATTGATTTTTGAATCAAATCAAATTATGGTAGTCATGAACTTGCTTAGCCAGTCAACAAGATGCCTTGTTCAAACAAAGTCAATAGATAATACACTTCAAGCCATTGACTACACTTCAAAGCTAAGCCAACTCAAAAGCCATTGGTGATGAGTGGGTAAGATAACTCCAAAAGTTGGTGGTGACACCTCAAACTTAATGAACAACACACCAATGAGGGATTTGATTATCAAATAAAAAATTAAAATAAAACCAACAACATTCTCAAAGCCATCGGCCATCCTTCAAACCTCAACCAACTCAAAATTGTTGGTAACTGTTAGCTAAGCCAAACCCAACAACTGTTGGTTATGTTTCAAACTTAATTGACAACACACCAATGAGGCCATTCATCATCAGATTAAAAATCAAAGGAAGCTAATTGATGACACTCTCAAATCTATTAGCCACATTTTGGAGCAAAATGAACTCAAAAGCTATTGGTGACGCTTACCTAAACCAACCCTAAAGTCCATTAATAATGCCTCAAACGAAATTAATAACATGCCAAGAGGCCATTAATTAACAAATTAGAAATTAGCACAAGCTAGTGCCACTAATCATTTTTTCTCAAATCAAGAATCGAAAGAAGTTAACTGACAATAAACAAAAAACTATCAATAAAACTTTAGATCTTAATGTAGTGAACTGACACAAACTAAGTTATCAACATCTGCTAGGGATCCAATCAAGCATCACCCCTGAGTCAAGTTCCTCCTAGCTAAGGGCACAGGGGAAGGGTAGCGATGCATGTCAAGCCTATTCCCACTTCCTTTCTCATTCCACTCTCTTTTATGATTACAAATTTAAATTTTTTAGAATGTAAAGTGAGGATATGCCCTTTCTTAAGCCATGTATCCCTTTCCTCAAATTAATTAAATTTTTCTCTTTTTCATTTGTGTCTCTATTTTTATTTGGTAGGTTTCTTACTTTAGCAAGCTTTTGACAATTGTTGGAAATTTAAAAATAAGAGCTTACACCTATTGGAAGTCATCTTCTCAAAATACTTGATTACACTCAAATAACCTTATATTTTCATTTGTTGTTTCAAGATTGCCCTTAGGGGTCTTCGCTACCCAAGGTGGTCGATTTGGATCCCATAATAGTATAGTAGTAGTAGTCCAAGTTCTATA
>RXID01014473.1:210911-291166 GCA_005019695.1 Trichopus zeylanicus subsp. travancoricus | reverse complement strand
TACTACTATACTACAACTATTAATGCTATACTACTATAATACTATTGCTACTACTATACTACTATTATACCACTACTAATACTATTATTATTATCTTACTACCATCACTAATAGTGCTACTATTATATTCTATTACTACTATACTACTACTATTAATACTACTCTACTATTATTATATTACTAGTATACTACTATTATACTATTATTACTACTACAACATACTACTAGTGCCATACTTCTAATTCTACAACTACATTACTAAATGATTATTATAATTATATTGCTATAAGCACTACTACAACTATAACTATTATACTAGTAGTAGTATTTTCACTATACTACTATTGCTATTAATACTACTAATATAGTACTACTATAATACTACTACCATATTGCTATTATACTACTAATGTACTACTATTACTATTACTTTAGTACCGTAATACTACTTCTATACTTCTACTATACTACTATTATATTACAAATATTATACTACTATTAATACTACTATTAATATGCTACACAACTAGTACTAGTACTACTATACTACAACTACACTATTGTTATACTAGTACAGCTATTATACTACTACAATACTATTTCTACTATATTATTATTATACTAACATATTACTACTATGCTACTATAATTACTTTTACAACTATACTACTTCTATACTAGTACAACTTTTGTACTACCACTACTACTACTAGTATTATACACTACCATGCTACTATTACTAATACTATTACACTACAACTAAGACTACTACTACTATACTATTATTACTATTACGGTTACTCTTACTACTACTACTGCCACCACTACTACCATACTACTAGTAGCATTTCTATTATTACTACTACTATATTATGACTATACTACCACTACTATTACATAATTACTACTTAGCATAATCACAATAGTAGCATAGAAGTAGTATAGTAGTACCATAGTGCTGTAGCAGAGCAGCATAGTAAGATAGTATAGAATTATTGACAAATCCTTGTTTAAGACCGATTCTTGTTTGGAAGGCTCCTCCAGATCAAATCTATTTGGCCACCCTACCACTAATTTGCAGGACAAAGAATCATGAGCAAGACTACCAAGAGTTTCTCTGATGATTGTCACTCTGACCCTCCAGTCAAAAAGGTTCTCATTGATTTTTGTTCATAGAGAGAGGGAAATAGTGAATTTAAGATACAGAGTACCCTTACCTTCATGGTTACTCTCTATTTTATAAGTCGGGAAGGTTTTTGACAAGATTTGAGATTTTATGATCTTAGTCCTAATTATGTCAAACTCTCCTTATTTGATTGCAATCACTCTCAAATTTTATGCTAATGGTTTCCCTTGGATATGTGCCCCCTAAATTTTCATGAATACCTAATCACATCCATATATAGGTTGAGCTTGTCAAATGTTCTTTTTGGCCTTGAGATGTGTGTTTACAGGTTGGACTATAATGATACCACTAAGGTGACTTGACCTCGACAACATCACCTCATATAATGGCCTCAAGGCTGGTCACCTAAGTTAGCAATTCATCCTACAATTTGAGTCCCTATTTGCTTTTAGTTTAGTTATCTTTTAGCATAGTATATCTTTAGTGACCCCCAACTCCTATTATGGAGTGTATCGCCATCTTTGATGTGTTTTTTCATGCATGTCATTCTGAATTCTTGAGGTTCACACATACTGCTTTCATTAAATCATGAGGGGTAACGACCATCATGACTTCTCGTGAGGTGAGTTACCTATCCGTGGTGTTGTGTCAGGTGCATGTTGTCAATGCACATGACTTTTTCAGGAGTTGAGACACCATTCTATTGAATCATGCAAAATTATTAGGGTTTATCTTATACCAATGTGACAATCTAGAGGCATCCCTTTTGGTACCAATATAGCCCTTGATGTGGGCATGTGTCCCTCGTGATTGGTGCATCTCCCGTTAGCTCCTACTTTTTTGGCTTCCTTGTTTCATGTGACAATGATTTGATGATTGGAAAAAGGCTATTTAAGGAATCCTTTGTCCATTTTCACCCATTTTTGGCAATATTTGCCCTACATCTTTTGCATCTTTTGCTTTCTTTCCTTCATTATTTGCTAAGTATTTTTAAAATGACATCTTCCGCTACTCCTTCCTCCCCCAGAAGGGGTCATCTTTTGGTAAGGGACTTGCCACTCCATCTATCCCAGTAGTCGTAGCTTCATCCTCCAAGGCAACATCTACCTCAGTTCCCAGTGTTGGTGGGTTGAGCTCCATGCCCTCCATTACTGTTGTCGCCCCTAAGGGGCCAGCTCCTTTGGTTGTCCTATCCCCTTCTATACAGGTTGGTTCCAAGCTATCTATCATTCCAAGACTAGTGGCCCCAAGTCCACTTGAAGAATTACCCCAGAGGAAGTACCATTCTTTATCCTTTTCATCCATGGTGGTTTTATTTTGATTAGGGGACCATGTTCAACTTTGAAAAGTGGGACCTGATTTTGTACTTCGGTTGGGAGCTTGAATTTCTACATCCACTTTTTAAGAGAAAAACCTTGAGGACATAGTCAGCATGTTCAGTTTCTCGGATGGGATTGAGTTGGACCTATGAGGGTTTCAGGTGGAGTGCAAGAAATTGAGAGAGGAGTTGGGTTTTAGTTTATTACCTATCGGGAGATGTTCAAAAGTGGCTTTTCGTACCCTATAGATAGCTTTACCCGAGATATCCTGGGACATTGGAACCTCTTCCTTGATCAAATTGTGCCCAATGCCACAAAATGTTTCCCTATTCTGCAAACCCTAGCCAATCCAAAGGTTTCATCATGACTGTTGAAATATTCAAGGATGCCTTCAAGGGCTATCAGGCTTTAAAAATGAGGGGTAGATGGTATTTTGATCCCAAGAAATGGTCTAGATTATTTTTCTCAAAACCCTCTCTTCGTTAACTCTTTGAAAGACCATCCCCTTAGAATTTTTACCAGGCCAGGCTAAGTGTTCTCTTATTGGTCGGGAAACCCTTCAACTTAGTAAGCCAACCTAAAGATTCACCCTAAAGTTTATCAGCTTTTAATCTCTTAGTTAGATGACGTTGAGGATATTAGATATGCTTCCATGTGGTTCAATAAGGCATGTATGCTAGAGCATGGCTCATCCATTGCTTGGGAAGTCAGTACATACTTTAGACTTTTGCATTCTTAATTCTATAATTACTTTCTCCTTAATTTAATAATTGGTTAGATCTTATACAAGGTTGACCTAGATCTTGTTGATGAACGAGTTTTTGAGGCGAAAAGCTGGCACTTCTTGGGTATCCCTTATCCTATCATCTCAAAAGAATTCTTCCAAAGTAGAAGGCAATTCTTCGCCTTTGGAGTTTGTCCAAGGCCCATGGAAGAATAGGTGAGAGGAGGAAACTAGTCTATGGGCAAAGAATAGACAAGGAATGGGTAGGTGATACCTCACCCTTCTGAGTCCCTCACTTGTGTTGAATCCATAGAAGAGGCCAGCTGGGCACTAAACTCGAGTAGATCCAAGCTGTTTGGTGGTCTATTAGGAAAAGAATTATCAATATCTAAAGAGATCATGGAGGTATAATTTAGTCTAAAGGAAAAAACATTCTTAGGTTGTCTACATGCCATATCCTAGAAAGTTTCTTATTGTCTAGGTGCTTGATCATAAATGCCCCTAGCCTTGTGAACCTAGAAATTTTGAATGGGCCTATCAAGTTCATGGATAATTTTCCCAAAACTCAATTAATGAGTTTAGTCTATCGAAGTATCCAATCACTCGATTGTAATCCTTTGTTTTGTTCCTATGCATTGTAGTATCAAGCCGTTGACTACTGGTACTCAATAACTCTAATGCAAACCCTCTCCCAAACATCTAGGATGAGATCCTTCTTGTCTCAAATATTTTTCTCATTCATTTAAGGATCATAAATGTAACTCAAGATAAAGTAAGACCAATTTCCATGAGAATGATAGCTTCAATCCCATAAGCACGCATGAAAGGTGACTCCTTGGTTGCTATCTATGGCATGGTCAACAAGACTTAAGAATAAGCAGTAGCTCATTGAGCCAAATGTGTTTCCCTCTTAGATTAGTTACCTCAGCTGGGCCATTAGATTAAGGGTGGTCATCAAGATGAACCTTAGTCCTATGTGGATACTACTATAGTATTCTTTGAATCTTGAGATGTCAAGTTGCTTGCTATTGGCCATAACCAACACTTATGGCAATATGAACCTACAAATCATTCTCTACCATAGGAACTCCTGAATATTTCTCTCGGTGATTGTGGCTAGTGATTCAACTTTTACTGATTTGGTAAAGTACCAACAATAACCACTAAAAACTTCCTTTGACCTGATGCTAATGGGAATAGATGTAAGATATCCATCCCTCATTAGTTGAAAGGCCATATAAAGCCTATGCTTTGATAGCTATCACTTTGATAGTCTTCCAAGCCTTGAAGGTGACATCTAATTGACTTAACTTGATGGACCACTTGAGCAACCTTCATGAGATTTTTAGCTTTCGCAATACCTACCAAAGTGGGAGATTAGTGAGCACTATGATCGAGTGTGCTTGAAAGTAAGGGCCAGACTTTTGGGTTGCTAATGCAATGGTGTATGCTAACTTCTCCAATGGAGGGTACCAAACCTCTACACCTATGAGTACATGACTCACATAGTATATGGGGTGTTATTTTCTACACTGGTCACTTATTAAATTTTGATTGATCACCTAGCCTAGTGTAGATATATAAAGGAAGAGTACCATAATTAGTTTAGGTCTCACTAGTAAGGGTGGTTTATCTAAGTGCTTTTTGAGGTCTTCAACAGCTCGACCACATTCTTCCATCCATCTGAATCTGTAGCTTTGCTTGAGCACCTTAAAAATGTGCAAGCACTTCTCTCTAGATCTGGATAGGAAGTGATTAAGCACCACTAGGTGACTTGCTATCCTCTACCTATCTTTGATGGAGCTTGGAGGCTTCATTTTCATAATAGCTTCAACCATTTTAGGATTAGCTTCTATTTCACATCTCATAACTAAGTAGCCCAAGGACTTTTCCAAGCTTATCCCAAAAAGCATACTTCTTTGTGTTTAATTTCATCCTAAACTTTTGAAGTTTGTTTAAAGAATCTTCTATATCCTTCAAATACCTATCAACATGGAGGATTTTCACTAACATATCATTGACATATATTTCCACATTCCTACCAAGTTAAAGCTCAAAAACTTTATTCAGCATTCTTTGGTATATTTCTCTTATGTTCTTTAGTCCAAAAGGCATTGGAACTTAATAGAACATACCTTGATATGTGATTAAGGTAGTTTTCTCCTCATATTTGGGATGCATCTGAATATGTTGGTAGCCAAAGAATGCATTTAAGAAGCTTAGGAGATTGTGGCCCAGGTAGAGTACCTGAGCTGATTAACTTTGGTAGAGGATAGCTATCCTCTGAGCAGGATTTATTTAAGTCAGTGAAGTTAATGCATATTCTCCATTTACCATTGGATTTCTTTACCAATACCATGCTTTACTGCCACTTAGGATAGTGGACTTCCCATATAAATATACGTTCAGAAGTTTACTCACCTTTGTAGTGATGGCCTTTTCGTATTCATGGGCAAAGTGCCTTTTACTCTTCTTGGCCAACTTGTGATTTTCTACCTGAGGTGGCCTTCTATGATAAGCCTTTTGATTTAATCATTGAAGTGCTTGTATTCTTCAGTATCACGACCATAATTGTAGTAAAAATGACAATACCTTGATTTGTTGAGGATTTTCTAGTCAATGAGGATAGGATGGGGCCTTTCCAAGAAGTCTAGGTGGTCAACCTATGGTAGGTCTTTTATTACTAAGTTATTCAATGGAGTATAATATACTATATTACTATTATCTGCAGGCCATACCGTGTCTTACTCAATCATGCCGTATCTGGCTACTACCACTTCTATTTCAACTATTATACTATTATTACTTTACTATTACTATACTACTACTACTATAATATCACTTCTACTAATGTTATCCTACTACTACTACTATACTATTGCTATAATTACTATTATTTTTATACTACTGTTCTACTATTATTACTACTACTGATACTACTACGCTAATATACAACTATACTTCTACTACAACTACACTACTATACTACTATAGTAATATATTATTACTACTATACTTTTACTACTACAACAACTACTCTAATATACTAGTATATTATGCTACTGCAACTGCTATATTACTATACTATTATACTAATATACTACTATTACTAACATACCACCACTAGCATAATATGACTAATATTTTTAAACTATTATTATACTACTGCTAGTACTATTCTACCATATTAATATATTACTATACTACTATTACTACTACTATATTAGTATATGACCACTAGCACAATACCTCTAGTATTGTTATACTACTATTATACTACTGCTTATACTATTTTACCATACTAATATATTAGTATACTACTATATTATAGTACTATTACTACTATTACTAATACAATACTAGTAAACTATATTATAGAACTATTACTACTATTATTAATACTATACTATTACTACCACTATAGCTACTAACTATCATTATTACTAATATATTACTACTACTGCTATATTGTTACTACTATTATTATTACTATGCAACTATTACTATACTACTACTATATTATTATTACTGCTACTATTGTTATATTACTGCTACTATTATACTGCTACCACTACTAATATACTTCAGTACTGCTACCACTAGTACTACAATTATGCTAATAGAACTATACTACTATTTCTACTATATTATTACTATTATCATTATACTACTTTACTATTGCTACTATTCTACTACTGATACTATACTACTATTACTAGTATTGGACCATTACTACTATTACTATTATGTTATTACTAATATTATACTACTATTACTATACTATTGTACAACTACTATGACTATACTAACACTATTACTACTTCTATTATACTACTACTACTACTATACTAATACTACTATACTTACTTTTACTATTACAGTACTACTATTATACTATTACTATACTACTACTTGATGCATCAGCTAGTGATAACCAAATTTAAGAAAATATTGGGATAATTATCAGGTCAAAGGCCAAGCTAGGAGGTCAAACTCTTTTCTTTCATGAACAAGTGGGCCGAGCCATGTGGAGTTCTAGTTTAGCAAATGAGAATCTGCTTAAGTGGAGCATTGTCCCATTTGATTAAATTTAATGTGACTTGAAATTCTAGGTCCTTTTGGAACTCTAAGGGTCTTTTAACTAGTTTTAAATGTAAACCTTTAGAATTTTGAAGGTATTTTGAGGTGTTATATCTATTATGCATTATCTAGTATAAGTTCTCCCTTTTAATTAAACTTCTTTGAAGATGGTTCTTTAATTATATTTCTAAACTTATCAATTCTTATAACTTGAATTCCATCAAGTGTGAAAAATTACTCCAACTTCTTATCTTAGGTGTGGTTGCTTGCATTAACACATTGGTGGTGAACTTGCTTATCATTTGTCTCTTATCTAAGGTATGGTTATTCTACATTATCACCTTGATGGTGAGATACTTATCTTTTCATTTATCCTTAACTCTCCATTATTATTTTTATTCTGGTTTGTTGTTATCTTATTTAAGCATATCTATTACTACTACTGCTGCTGCTACTATATTACTACTATGTTATTACTATACTAGTACTATTACTAGTACTACTACTATGCTTATACTACTATTACTAAAACCATGAATGAGATCGAGGAGATTTGCTCTTCTCGAAACACTTCAGTTGGCCTGACCTGGTGTTCCATCAACCACCACTGCCAAATCTAGACTTGCATAACCAACTAATCACTAGAGTTAAGCTCTTTATAAACCTTGTAGGCAAAGTCGAGGAAGCCATCATGGCCTTAGTTTGAAAGCTATCAATGCTCTTATTATCTGGTGGTGATCAACACCTAGCTGTACTCATCCAAAAATAGCTTAGCTTGTTGTTGTACTCCACCTTCTTCTCTACGTTGCATAGTTTGAACACCATCTTAGAAGCTGGTAGATTTGAAAAAGAAGAAGAAGAGGTGAAGGTGCGTAGCAGAGCCCAAAGGCCAAAAGTCTTCAACTTAGACAATGAACTTGACTATCTTACTTCAAGCTTCTTCACAAACCCTAAAGATTGAAACCTAAATACTGGCTAACTTTTAAAACCTTGATCTAAATATAGGCTTGATTGCCACATAAAATAGACTTTGCTTGCCATGTGGAAGTAGACTTGAATTGCCAGGTAAATATAAACTTAATTTGCCAAGTAAAAAATGGACTTTTGTTAACCAAGTGAAAGTGGAGTCAATTTGCCATTTAAGTATGGGCTTGGATTCCATGTAGAATAAACTTTATTTCCTATGTAGAAGTAGACTTGATTGGCTATGTGAAAGTGGACTTGAATTGCCATGTAAATATGGACTTGATCTCCACACAATATGGACTTGATCTCCACTCAATATGCACTTCATTTTGCCATATGGAAGCATACTTGAATTGTTACATAAATATAAGCTTGGCCATTACACAAAATGGATTTTATTTGCCAAGTGAAAATAAACTTTGTTTGCCATGTAGATGTGGGCTCAATCACCACATAAGATGGTCTTTCTTTACTATGTGGAAATAATTTTTTTCTATCATAACAAGGTATGCTCACATTCCTAAAGTCAACTTTCACCATTGGTAGGAGAGGGTGGTCGGCGGATTTTGACTCTCAACGACCATCCTTGTCTTTTAAAGGGCATTATAGGCGGTTAAAAACTAGCTTTTGTCTATTGCCAAGTCTCTAGAGGACTGAAACTCTAGCTTGTACTGATAGACTCTCTACTTCATCATTGAGGTTTGATATAATAACATTTGGCTTTAGTCGCTTGAATATGAGATGGACACTGAGGAGTATTTCCTCATAGATTTTGGGGATAATGGAAAGGCCCACATTGAGTGATTTCCTATAGATTGGGTCTTCTCTAATGGGGCTCAGACTTATGCCAGCGTCCTCTTCTGTCAATGATGCTCCTTTTCTCATTTACGTTGACTTTTAGCTCAGTTGTAGATAATGTAATGTTTTCATTATATAGGTTGATAATTTTTGAAACTTAGAAGTAAATGGCTTTTGAGAAGAAAAAGGCCACTAAAGCTAAGGAGGATGTGAACTTCCACTATTCTCAACATGAGTCACTCCAGCTCAAGATTGGGAAGATGAGGAAGGAGGTAGAGGAGGAGAGAAATATCCTCCAGGTGGACTGAGATTCAGCCTTAACAAGGCTGATGGAACAAGATTCTTGGTAAAAGTTGAGCTAGATCAAGCAAAGGATGAGGTGGTGGCCATATTCTACCGAAGCTCAGAGTACTTGAAGTCCTTGAAGCTATGCAAGATGTAAACTATTCTCGAGTTCAAGGCTAGTGATGAGTATCTCCCTGAGTAGGGCTTTCTCCCTGCCAACTCCTTCTCTAAGGGCTACCTATGCTATAGGGACATACTAAAGAAGACTCACTATGATTTTGACTTTGAGCTTGTTGACCTCCAAGTGGAACTCTGCAATAACTTGAGGATTCACCACCTCAAGTGGTAGTATGAGGAGATCCTCTGGAGGGAGAAAGAAGTTAAGGAATCTACTAAGCCTCGAGTTCCTATTGCCCCATAGGAGTCCACCGAACCCCTAGCATCCTCGAAATAGCCTCGCATTATTCTCCTTCATCTTTTTTTGTAAAATGCCTTTGTAATTGAGTTTCCCCTCAAATATGATATTCTTGTGATTAATGAAAGAGATTTTCTTTACTTGCACCTTTGCCATTTACATCTTTGGCTCACATCCCTCTTACACACATCTTGGCCCAAGATCACTTACAGATTAGTTATTCTCCATTACACTTGCAAATCAGTATATAGTTTTGCCCTTTAGCCATGGTGAAGATTGCTATAAAGTGACAAGTCATAACTTGCCTTTGCAATGGTTGGCTTTAGAGCTCTTTATGTAGTGGTACTTGAACTTGATATAGCCGGTACTCAACCTTCCAACAAGAGGACAAAGGCTTAGGGGAGAGAAGGGACTATCAAGAGAGAAACTTCAGGGACCATCATGTGACCTAAGGTGAAAGCTTTACATAAGAATCTTAAGTCTTGGCAAAGTTGTGAGGTTCTCATGGTTGGCTTATTACCAAATGATTATGCCTCGTATAAAACCAAGGCCTTATTCCTGACTTATTGTAGAGGTCTTGTGCTGAGCTTGTTGCTAAGGTCTTACGCTCTAGATAGGACTGGGTCTTATGCCTTGGTTATCACGGAGGTCTTATACCTCGGGTACCACCAAGGTCCTACACCTAGTTTACTGCTCAAGTCTTATACCTCAGGTGAATCCAAGGTCTTATGATTGGCTTATTAATAAGGTCCTATGTCTCAAGTACAATTGAGATCTTATGCCTAGCTTATTCTTGAGGTATTATGCCTTGAGTAGAACAAGGTCTTATGCCTGGCTTATCACCAATATCTTATACTATAGGTGAATAGGAGGTCTTGTACCTCTAGTGAATTTAAGGTCTTGTGTCAATTTATTATCAAGGTCTTATGTCTAGTTTACTACCAATGTCTTATGCCTCAGATTAATCTGAGATCTTATGCCCAACTTATTTTTGAGGTAGTATATCCTGGATAGAACTGAGGTCTTATACCCTGGGTAGAACCAAGGTCTTATACATGGTTTATCACCAAGATCTGATATCTAACTTATTACTAAGGTCCTATGCCTCAACTAAATCAAAGGTCTTATGCTTGGCAGATAGTGATCTTTAAGATTGAGCACCTATATGATAAGCAACTTTATACAGCATGGCATATAGATAACCTAAGAAGGTTTTATCTTTAGACTAAATTATGCCCCCATTATCTTTTTATATATTAACAAGTATTGTCCCAATAGACCATCAAAGACCTTGATTAATTAGTTTAGCCTATCAAAGTATCCAATCACTCAATCATAATCATTGGTTGTGTTCCTATGTATTCTAGTATCGGGCCACTTACTGCTAATGCTTAGCAACACTAATGCAAACCTTTCCCAAACTTCCAAGATGTGATCCTTCTTAGCTTAGACATTTACCTCATTTATTTTAGGATTATAAGCCCAACATGAGGTGAAGTAATACAAATTTTCACTAGAATGATAGCTTCAACCTCATAAGTCAGAATAAAAGGTGACTCCTTAGTTGTTGTCCATGGTGTGATCAGCAAGACCACAAAACATGTGGTATCTTATCGATCTAGACACCTTTGACTCTTTTGAGACACTTCTTTATGCCTAAAAGTAGGTTTGATTAGTTACCTCAGCTAGACTGATAGATTAGGGATGGTCATCGAGGTGAACCTTATTCCTATGCAAATACTACTATAGTATTCTTGAACATTAAGCTGTCAAGTTGCTTCCTATTAGCTATAACTAGCACTCATGGCAATATCAACCTACAGATCATGCTCTACCATAGGAATTGCTAAATAGTTCTCTCGATGATTATGGCTAGGGATTCAGCTTTCACCCATTTGGTAAAGTACTTAATAGTGACCACTAAGAACTTTCTTTGACTTGATCCTAATGGGTACAGTCATAAGATGTTCATCCCTTATTAGTCAAAAGATCATATAGAATGGGTTTGTTGGAGCTGACTACTAGACTATGGCTTGAGGAGGTGTGCCTCTTGCATTATTCACATTTGGAGATAAATTTGGACATCTCAGAAGTCATGTTGAGCTAATAATACCTTTGTTAAAGAGCTTAGGTGCCACGGCCTGTCCTCAATCATGGCTCCCACATATACCACTATGAACTTCTCGGACAACATTGTCAATTTCCTTAGGTCTTAGACAATGGAGAAGGGGCTACATGAGGGATTTTTATGCAAGGCTCCTTCTAATAAGGTGATGTTCAGGGCTAGTTTCATTGTCTTCTAGGCCTCTTTTGGGCACTCAGGGAGTAGCCAGTCATTAAGGTAAGAGATAATGGGATCTATTCAATAGGGCTCTACATCCACTACATTCACCTCAATGGTCTCTAATTAGCTAGGTTGTTGAAGATTCTCCATAATGATTTGCCTTGATACCAAATTTGCTGAAGCCAAAGCTAGCCGAGTGAGAGAATCAACCTCCGTGTTGCTATTTTGGTGTACCTAGCAAATTTCCTCTTTGTTTATTTTTACCATAAGCTTCTATACCTCAACTAGGTACTAGACCATGGTTGTGTCTTTTACCTTGTACCCTTAAGTGACCTACAAACACACAACCTATGAGTTACTAAATACCTTTAAGTTTTTAGCACCTGCTCCTAACTCCATGTGCAATCTAAGGAGGAATGCTTAGTACTATGTAGCATTGTTTGAAGCCTTGAATTTAAGCAGGGCAAAATACTCTGCCACTCTCACATCTGAACTTTGAAGGACAGCATCAATCCTGCAACCCGACTTGCAAGATGAGCCATCTACATGAACCTCCCATCACTCAGATTCTAATTCTGCTAGGTATGCAATCAAGAAGTCTGCTGAAGCCTAGGCTTTGATAGCCTTCCATGCCTCGAAGGTGACATCAAATTGACTTAACTCAAAGGACCATTTGAGCAACCTTCCTGGGGCTTTTGGCTTTTGTAATATCTACCAAAATGCGAGATTGGTGAGCACTATAACCAGGTGTGCTTGAAAGTAAGGGTGGGTCATTTGTGTTGGCAACACCATGGTGTATGCTAACTTTTCCAGCGAAAGGTACCAAACCTCTACACTGGTGAGTACATGACTCACATAAAATATAGGGTGTTATTTTCTATACTGGTCACTTATTAAAATTGAACTAATCACTTGGTCTAATATAGCTATATAACGGAAGAATACCGCTTTTATCTTCGGTCTCACTAGTCAGTTTAGTTTGGCTAAGTGCTTTTAAAGGTCTTCAAAGGCTTGGTCATTCATCCATCCATTTGAATTTGTAGCTTTGCTTGAGTGCCTTAGAAAAGGGCAAGCATTTCTCTCCAAATCTGGATAGGAAGTGATTAAGCACCACTAGGTGACCCGTGATCCTCTGCATCTCTTTGATGGAGCTTGGAGACTTCATTCTCATAACTACTTCAATATTTTCAGGGTTGGCTTCTATTCTACATTCTGAGACTAAGTAGTCAAGGAACTTTCTCGAGGCTATCCCAAAAGCATACTTATTTGGGTTCAACTTCATCCTAAATGTTTGAAGCGTGCCAAAATCTCTTCTAGATCCTTTGTATGCCCATCAATGTGGAGGAATTCCACCAGCATATCATCGACATATATTTTCACATTCCTATAGAGCTAAGGCTCAAAAACTTTGTTCACCATTCTTTGGTATGTTGTGCTTATGTTCTTTAATCTAGAAGGCAATGGAACATAATAGAGCATACCTTGACTATGATGAAGGTAGTTTTCTCCTTGTCTTTGAGATGCATCCCAATATGATGCTAGCCTGAGAACATATCCAGGAAGCTCAGGAGATGGTGGCCTCAGGTAGCGTACATGAGTTGTCAACATAGGCAGAGGATAACTATTCTTAATGTAGACTTTATTCACATTAGTGAAGTTGATGTACATTCTACATTTTCCACTAGATTTCTTTACTATTACCATGTTTTCCAACCACTCAGGATTGTGGACTTCCCATATAAATCCTGCATTGAGAATTTTACCCACCTCTGCAACGATTCTGCAACGATACCTTTTTGGCATTCAGGGCTAGAGTACCATTTTATCCTGCTTGAGTAGCTTGTAATTTTCTATAACCATGAGTTTGTGTTGTGCCACCAAATGTTCAATACCTGGGAGGTCCTTGGGAACCCATGCAATGACATCTTGGTTTCCTCTTAGGTGTTCTAGTAATTTGATATCTAAGAGCTCTATGAGGTTTACCCATGCTTGAGTATTCTACCTAATGTTTCATTGATGACTAGGCTAACAAGCCATTCCATAGGCTCAACATGTCCCTTCTTTGGCTGAGTGATAGATTCATTTATCCCTACTACTATCGGTTCCTTGCTTTTGTAGCTAAAACTATTTTGCCATTAGGGAACATCATACTTCTTAATGAGACTTTGGTCTCCTCATGCTTCACCTGTGCCATGTTTAGTAGGAAACCTCATGACTAAATAAAAAGTTGAAATTATCACTTGGAGCTGATTGAGTGCCAGTCATGCCAATATTACATTATAGGTAAACATCTCCGAAATACCACAGACTTTGATTCAATTGTGGTATTCCTTGGATCTTCTCCAATGATGAGGAGCAAGTTGATTATTCCATGTGGGGTGACTGAGTTCCTCATGAATTCAATGAGCATTTCAATATATGGCTCTAGCTTCTACTAGGTCTAAATTAGTTCGTAGGCTTGAGTGAATAGAATATTTGCCAAACATCATGTATTTGTCATGATATGGTGAGTAGCATAGCTGTCTAGGACCACTGAATCACCAATGCATCATTATGGGGAGTGAAAATTCCTTCTTAGTCCTTGGTAGAGAAGACTATATCTTTGTAGTTAGACTCACAATGGTATCTCTTGTTCTCCACCTCTTTTGTGCCCTCCTACCCCCCAATGGGGGTTTGGCATTTTCCAGTTGATGCTGGAGCATCACTTTCAACCAATGGGCTAGTTAGGATCATATTGAGATTGCCATTGACTATAGGGTTTTGCAACTCAAGAATAGGGTCCTTTGGGTGATTTTCATCGATGATTCTCCTATACATGAGTTCCTTCTACACATTTACCTTGAGGGATAACTACCCATGGTGGCATTTTTTGATAGCCTCTTGATTTAATCCTCAAGGTGCTTGTATTCTTCAGTATCATGGCCATAATTGGGGTGAGAATTATAGTACCTTGATTTGTCAAGGATTTGCCAGTAAATGTTGATAGGTTGGGGCCTTCTCAAGATGTTTAGGTGCTTAATCTAGAATTTGACTTTGGTTCGTATGTTGTTCAATAGAGTATAAGCTTTAAATTCAAGCCTCTACTCCCTTTGCTTCATTTTCTACATCTTCAGCTTGGGTGGCTTGTTCTCTAGAGATGCCCTCTTCTTGATATCACCTTTAGATTCTTTTTCGGCCATGATCACTTCTTAAGCATCTATGTGTTCATGGGCTAGTTGGATGAATTTTACCAATCTAAATGGTGGCTATCAGGCCATCTTGTGGGCCACTTGAGCTTGCTAGATTCCATTAGTGGCAATGGCAATGATAACAAAATTGTCTAGCTTAGTAACTTTTAGTCAAGCTTTGTTGAATCAGGCTGGATATTCCCTTAACCTCTCTCCCTCTTTTTGCTTCAGTGTGTTGAGTGTAGATGGGTTATTTCACTAAGGAAACAATGAGATAAATTATTCAATAAACTTCTATACAAAGTCATCAAAATAAGATATTATGTACCTCAGAAGCCCAGAGTACCATGCTCTGGCCCAAACTTCCAATGTCATCAACAAAGCTTTGCATATAGTGGAGTCTCACACTCCTTATAGAATCATGGCATTCCTGAAGGTACTAACATGATTATCTGGGTCCTTTGAGCGATCATGCAATTTGTAAGGAGCCTGGTGGAACTTCAGCTACACTCAAGAGTAAGCAATTTCAAGGATTAGGGAGTATTAATCTAAATACAGGTTTGATTGCCACATAAAATAGACTTTACTTGACATGTAAAAGTAGACTTGAATTGTTAGGTAAACATAGACTCAATTTACTCTGTGGAAGTGGACTTTTGTTAATCATGTTGAAGTAGAGTTAATTTGCCATTTAAGTGTGGGCTTGGATGCCATATAGAATGGACTTTATTTGCCACATGGAAGTAGACTTGATTGGCCATGTGAAAGTTGAACTGAATTGTCATGTAAATGTGGACTTAATTGTCACACAAGATAGACTTGCTTATTACACAAAATGGACTTTGTTTGCCATATGAAAATAGACTTTGTTTATCATGTAGATGCAAGCTCGATCGCCACACAAGATGGACTTTTTCTTCCATATGAAAATAAATTTTTGTGTTAGGCCTATGACCTTATAGACTTTTTATTGATTTATTTTTGAAATAAGATTGTTTGTGCAATTCGGGTCTGACAATATGGAAATGTAGTGAGTAGCTCAAATTTAACTGCCTGATTGATATTTATATAATAATGGATGATAGTATAGACAGAGCTAAATTTTATATATGTGTGCTCATTTGGGCATTTTGTAATGGGTCAGAATGTTTTACAGCATACCCAGCATATGGTCTCACCTTGGGGTTGCCTGGTTGGAGGAGGATAAATTATTTTATTCGAATTATTTGATTTGGACCTTTTTGTAAATATTTTTCCTTAGTTGTAATTACAAAACTTTGATTTGTAATAATAATGGATTTTGGGGGCCTATTTGCAAAATGGCAAATAAAAGGTCAATTATAGTTCACAATTTGTGAATTGAATTGAGAGTTGAGAAATAGAGGGTTTTCTCTATTTTCAATCATTCTCAAGCTCGTGAAGGGATTTTTATATGTGGAAATTTTTCCTCCCCTTTAATTATTCCCCATTAAAGAGTGGCAAGGACTCAAGGTGGATCAGCTGAGATTTGCAGATAAAAGTTTTAGATTTTTATTTCAAGCCTTGAGGTATGTAAATCAGTTTAATTCAGTTTTAAACTTGATTTTCTCATGGGTCTAGCATCAAAAGGAAAAATCGGAGCTCACAATTGGTATTAGAGCCTCCTTTTGATGGTTGGTTCGTAAAAAATCGAGTTATAATTATTATCAGTTGAATTTCACGAAACCCAATTTGGGAAAATCAAGTTTTTGTTGCTGCTTGAACTGAAAATGATATTGAATGGTCTATTAGTCTCCATAATTTTATTGTTGGAGAAAAATTTGAGTTTGGTTTCCAAAATTTTGATTTAAGGTGATTTTTCAATAGTCTGTTGAATTTTTAAAATTATTTGTGAATTAAAATATGGAAAGGGCTTTTATGTAAAGTTGTAATTCAATTCAGTTCCATCGATTTGTGCTATGAATTGCAACTTGATTGGTGATTCAATTTGAATTGCAATTGGGTTGAATCGGTTCAGGTTGTGAATTGCAATTTGTTTTTAATTGAATTAAGATTTTGGATTCCAATCTTGGTTCAGTTTATTGCTTATGTTAATCAAAATAATCTTGATTAAAATTAAGCTTATGATTATTTGAATTATTGAAAAAAATAAATTTTCATTATTATTTACTTGTGGTTATATTTATGAGTTAAAATAACCAAATATTTCCCCAAACGGTTTTGAGGTTATTTTAATTTATAAATATTATTATTTTGTATTTATTTTCAACTATAGTCAATTTGACCCAAAGTTTGAGTTGGTGTAGAGAAAAAATAAATATAGAATATTTTGAAACTTTATTTGTGACTATTATGATTTCATTCATGGGATCTTGTGGTTTGTATTATTCTCCCAAAGGAGGTAGTACAAGATCACAATTTATCCCAATTCTGATTTCACTGCTAATTGGTGGGATCTCGTGATTGGTGTTATTCTCCCAGAGGAGATAGTACAAGATCACAATTTATCCTGATTCGAATTTGACTGATGGTTTGTGGGATCTCATGATTTGTATTATTTTCCCAAAGAAGATAGTACAAGATCATAATTTAATCAATTCTGGCTTCGATTGTGATTTGTGGGCTGTCGTGGTTTGTGTTAGTTTCCCAAAGGAGCTAATATAAGATCACAATGATAATCCTTATTTGGATCAATGTAATCATTTATTATTTATTATTGAAATGCATTTATTGTGTAGTTGAGCTATCCTTTGCAAAATCTGCAATATGGAATCTAGTAGTAAGCTCTTCAAGGTCGAGATCTTGAATGGATCAAATTACTTGACTTGGAGAAGTGAACTAGAAGCTCATTTGGCATTTCAAGGTTTTGACATTACTCTTGATACTACTAAACTGCCTATTGGGTCAAGCTAGTTTGAGAAATGGCACAGAGCAGATAAATTAGCAAGGCTGATAATTAGAAGAACAATTTCTAAAATAGTTCGTGCCAGTTTGCCTGATGTTTATTCTGCCAAAGAATTGCTTTAGAGTATTCATGATAGATTTGTTGGGTCCTCTAAAGCCAAGAAATTGTCTTTGACTCGTAAATTCCACAACACAAAATTGGCCAAGCATGGGAATGTTCTAGAGCATATTCTGACAATGTTTTCAACTGCTCATGAGTTAAAAAGTTTGGGCTTGAGTCTTGATGATGAATATGTCACATATTGTATCCTGGACTCACTGCTTGCATCCTTTGAGACTTTTATTATCAACTATAATACACATGATTGTCATTAGATGATGGATGAATTGCTGTGAATGAAAGGAGGAAGGCTATTAAAGCTGAACTTGTGAAAATTGAATCAACAAATTCGGTTGAGAAGAAATAAAAGTTTAATTCTTGGTCCAGAAAGCCCTTTAAGAAGCAAGCTTGGAAGAAGAAATTTGTAAAGAGCAGGATGATGTGAAAGGAAAAGCACCTACTCAATTAAAAGAAAAGGTTTGCTTTTATTGTAAAAGAAAAGGGCATTTTGTAAAAGACTGTTACAAATTGAAGTTTTTGTAGGAAAAGAAATAATGTAAATTTAAATGTCTGATTGCTTTGAGTCAAATTATATTGACATTTCTCCTAATGCATGGATTGTGGGCTCGAGATCATTGGTCCAGATATCAACTATTTTGCGGGGATTCATGGACCTAAGGAACCCAGATGATCAGGAGAAGTATGTCCTCATCGGGAACAATGAGCAAGCTGAGGTCGTCAGTATTGGGAAACACACTTTGGTTCTCCATGGTGGTCATACTGTTTTACTATCAAATATAATTTTTGCACCAGCTATTAGGCATAACTTACTATCAATCTCTAGACTTACAGAAGTTGGTTATTGTTTTGCTCTTGGCAAAAACTGTGTATCTTTGATGTATGATAGTGTTGTTGTTGCGACTGGTACTATATCCGATGGTTTGTATAAATTGCATGTAAAGCTGGAAATTGACTCTACAGTACAGTGCTACAATGTTGATTCCAGACATATATGTCCTTGTGATTCAAATGTGCAGTTGGATAAGAATTCTTCTCGTCAATGGCATTGTCATTTAGGTCATTTTGGTAAAGATAGACTAAAGAGACTCTACGATGACGAAATTCTACAAAATATAAATTTTGATGGCTTTGGTATCTACATAGATTGTATTAAAGGAAACATGACAAGAGCATCATTTCCAAAGGCATCCAGATCTAATAATTTGTTAGATCTAATCCATACAGATATTTGTGGTCTGAATGGAGTAGTCACAAAGAATGGCCAGAGATACTTTGTAACATTCATTGATGACTACTCATAATATGGAAATGTGTATCTGCTGTACAGAAAGTCGAATGTGTTTGAAATATTTAAGGTGTATAAAGCTAAAGTTGAAAATCAGCTGGGTAGAAATATTAAATCTATCAAGTCAGATAGAGGAGGTGAATACACTTCTGATATCTTTTGACAATTTTTACAGGGGCATGGAATCATTGCAAATACAACCATTGTAAGAAATCTAGAGCAAAATGGAGTAGTATAAAGGAGGAACAAGACTTTAATGGATATGGTATGTTGTATGTTAGTTTTTAGTGAATTGCCAGCCTCTTTATGGGGCGAAGCACTTTAAATGGCTACATACATTTTAAATATAGTGCCATCCAAATATGTCCCTAAAACTCCTTTTGAGTTATGACTAGGTAGAAAACACAATCTGAATCATCTTAGAATCTGGGGTTGTGATGTAGAAGCTAGGATTGCTAAACCTAGTATGCCAAAAGTTGTAGCTCAGAGTTTAAGCTGTAAGTTTATTGATCTTTAAGATAGATCTAAGGTTTACAGGTTATACAATCCTATTCAGGGCTCCATATTTGGAAGTAGAGATGTTAGATTTCTTAAACAAGGCACATCTGTCATAGGAAGCAAAAGGAAAAGAATTAAAGTTGAGGATGAGTCAGATAGTGTTGGACAAGGTGAAGCACCCATGGCTATGCCAGACTAGTCAGATGAAAGACCTAGAAGAATTCATAGATCAGATCTATCATATGACTATGTTGCATATTTAGAGGAAACTGGATCTATGCACATTTAGAGTTCAGATAAGATAGATGAGATGTCTATCTCATTGATCATAGAAAATGATGATCCGTTGAATTTTTCAGAACCCACACGCAGTGAGAATGCAAAATTCTAGTTGAATGCAATGGTTGAAGAAATTGATTCCATGCAGAAAAATTAGGTTTCGTCTCTAGTGCCAACTCCTATAAACTACAAACCAATTGGCTGTAGATGGGTCTATAATACTAAATTGAAAGCCAATGGTGAAATTGACAAATATAACGCAAGGTTAGTTATTAAAGGATATGCTTAGAGAGAAGGAATTGATTATGATGAGACATTTTCTCCAGTCTCTAGAAAAGATTCATTGAGAATCTTCATGGCATTTGTTGCACATTATGATTATGAACTCATTCAGATGGATGTTAAAACAATATTTCTGAATGAAGTCCTTGAAGGAAAAATTTACATGATTCATCCAGAAGGGTTTATCAGAAAGGGTGATGAAACAAAAGTCTATAGACTACATAAATCATCTATGGTTTAAAACAAGCCTCTCAATAGTGGTATATTAAATTTCATGAGGCAATCACAAAATTTGGCCTTCAGGAGAATGCAGCTGATAATTGTGTATACCTGAAAGTCAATTGGGGTAAAGTTCAGATATTGATGTTATATGTTAACGACATCTTATTGGTAGGTAATGAATTGAATTCCCTCAGAGAAACTGAAAGGATGTTGTCCATAGTCTTTGAAATGAAGAATCTTGGCAATGCTTCATATATCTTGGATATTAAAATATATAGAGACAGAAAGCGTCGATTGCTTGGGCTTTCTCAGGAGACATATATTACTAAAATTCTTTAGAAATATATTATGGACAATTGTAAAGCTGGAGAATCACCTATAGTCAAAGTGTATAAGCTTAATCTTCTGTAATGTCCTCAGAGTGAAATTGAAGGACGGGAGTTGCAAAAAATTTCCTATGCTTTAGCTGTTGGTAGTTTGATGTATTTCATGATCTTTACCAATCAAGATATTACTTTTATTGTGAGACTTCTTGGCAGATATCAGAGTAATCCAGGAATGACCCATTGGAGAGCAGTTAATAAGGTTTTTCATTATTTGAAGAAAATCCAAAATTATATGCTCTTATTTGATGGTTATAAACCATTAAATGTTCTTGGATATATTGACTCTAATTGGGAAGGATATGAGGACAGTTTGAATTCTACATCTGGATATGTGTTTACTTTGGCAGAGAGAGTTATTTCATGGCCTAGTATGGAACCGACTACTACTGCTTTGTCAACTATGGAGGCAAAGTACATAACTTGTTGTGAGACTAGTAAACATGCTATGTGGTTGAAATATATCCTTTCTGACCTCTAGGTGGTTGATTATATTGATAGGCCAATATAGATAGTCTATGATAATAATGTAGATATATCCCGTACTAAGGATGCTAGATGTCATTCCAAGGCAGAGCATATTGAGCTGCAATTTCATTATGTCCATGAAAAAGTTTAGAAGAAGGATATTATTATTTCATGGATCTCCTCTGTAGATAATCTGGCTGACCCAATGACTAAAGGTCTAGCGGTGAAAATATTTAAAGAGCATGTTAGTCATATGGGGATAGTTTGCAAACAAGATGTCATGTTTTGATTATTACATGTTTTTTATCTGGTTATAGTTTTTTTGTTAGAGAACTATTACTTTTCCCATATGAAATGATTCCATTGATGTGTTTTGTTTGTAATCTTCCAATGTGGAAGATGGAGTCCTTGGGAATACTGTGGGTCAGTAGGTAGGTTGGTGACAACCACCTACATGAGGACCTAGTGATCATGTGTAGGTGATTCTTGAAATGTTTGAGGTGAAGGTATGACTAGGCATCATATCCATTTTATACCTCTCACTTAGATGAAGTGCATTGGCAATTGTGGGATGTCCTCAGTGAAATTTGTGCATCTAAGTGACGTGTTTTTGAGAGAAGCACAAAGCAAGTAGACCGTCAGTGGAAAAGGCATGGGAATCCTCACTACCGTTATGTTCATTATATGCCTTATTCCATGAGCACATTGTCTATGCTTATGTTTGATGTTATTCAGCTCAACTGATGTAGTGCTTTACTTGCTTCATAGGGAAACAATTGGTATACCATTAGTATACATCCATCCATGGTTGGGCATGTATGGGGACTATTGAGCAAGAGTGGTATGGTCCATTGTCTCTGAATTGCATAGTTGGGATCCCATTATGAAAATTGATTTTTCAAAATTATTTTTAGTACACATGTATCTAAATGTATAAATAAACAGATCTATAGGCCAAGTGGGGGATTGTTAGTCCTGTGGCCTTATAGACTATTTATTGATTTGTTTTTGAAATAAGATTGTTTGTGCATTTCGGGTCTGACAGTTTGGAAATGTAGTGAGTGGCTAAAATTTGATTGTCTAATTGATATTTATATGACAATGAATGACAACATTGATGGAGCTAAATTTTATACATATGTGCTCATTTAGGTTTTCGTGATGGGTCAGAACATTTTACAATACACCTAGCATATAGTCTCATCTTGGGGTTGCCTTGCTGGAGGAGGATAAATTATTTATTTGAATTATTTGATTTGGACCTTTTGCAAATATTTGGCCTCAGTTGTAACTACAAAACATTGATTTGTAATTATAATAGATTTTGGGGGCCTATTTGCAAAATGCCAAATAAAAGGTCGGTTATAGTTCATGAGTTGTGAATTGAATTAAGAGTTGAGAAATAGAGGGTTTCCTCTATTTTTGATCATTCTCAAGCCTGTGAAGGGATTTTTATATTCAGAAATTTTTTCTCCTCTTCAATTCTTCCCCATCAAATAGTGGCAAGGACTCAAGGTGGATTAGTTGGGATTTGCAAATAAAAGTTTCAGATTTTTATTTCAGGCCCTAAGGTATGTAAATCAGTTTAATTCAGTTTTAAACTTAATTTTCTTGTGGGCCTTCCATCAAAAGGTAAAATCGGAGCCTGCACATTGTCTGTCATAACAATGTATGCTTGCATTCCTAGAGTCAACTTAGGGCATTGGCAAGTGGGGGTGGTCGAGGAATTCTATCTCCACTATATATCATCAATGACCATCCTTGTTTTCTAAAGGGCATTGCAGGTAGTCAAAAATTGATTTTTTTCCTATTGCCAAATTTTTGGAGGACTGATACCCTATTTTGTGCCAATAGACTATCTACTTTATCATCGAAGTTTGACATAATAATATTTGGGCTTCTATCTTTTCAGTTAGTTTGGTCTTCACTCCTTAGGTGGACTTAGTTTTCACCCCCTAGGTGAGAGGTCCCAACACCCTAAATGGGAGGTGAGGAGCTAATTCATGCTTTCTGTGGACTCTGATTGCCCTCGTATTCATTATTGGTCAAGGGAAATGTACCACAAATATTTTACTGAGGAGTTGGCGCTAGGAATCACTTCATAATGGCATTTTCATTTTGTTAATGGAAAATAAACTGTTAGTTTTCCATATTTCTTCTTTTATTATGCATTTAGGCTAAGTAAGTTTCTATATTTTAAGGTGAAGTCATATCTCACTAGACATGTTAGAATTTGTGGAGCCAATATTGGCCACCTAGGGTAGCGATAGACCCGAGGAGCAATCCCAAAATAACAAATAAGAATTTAAAATGGTTGAAGTCTTTCTCTTCTATTTTTGAGCAAGATTTTCCATTTTTTATGCAACTTTTTTTTGTCTCTATTTCTTCTTCTTTCTCACTTAAATTGAACTAAACCTCTTGCTTTCTTCTTTACAATCAAGCCATGGCTGCCCAATCCACTTCCAAGTGGATCAAGCCATCTTTAGGTCAGATTCGGGCATTCCTCCTTGTGATGAGTCAAAGCAGCATTCAAGGAGGCAGGGCAAAGCTCGAGCAAGCTAAAGGTGGAGGTGGCTCGATGGGATAGAGGCGAAGGCACCTCGACAAGCTAGAGGCAGAGGTGGTGATGGCCAGTGTGGGCAGAGGGTGCATGATGGGTTGTCAAGACTTATTTGGTGAAGAGAGGCCATGTAGTACGTCTGACAAAGGCAATAATGGTAGTGCAGAGTGGGATCATGGTGAGTCTAGTGGTGACGTGCGGTGAGTAAAGGGCCATAGGTTCTATGAGTGCAATTTGTTGTAGCCTATACTATAGCCCAACATCATTTAACAAGATAAATATTGAAGATTAGAGCTATGATGATGAAGAAGAACCTATGGGAACAAAGACAAGAGCAAAGTAGGGAGGATGAAGAGAAAAAAAAAAGGGAGGAAATAAGGTAAGAGATAACTTTCTTTTAATTCTCATTCCTTGGCTCCCTTATCTCAAGACTATTATGTTACTTACTCTTTCCTTTTAGCTCATGGAACACTCCTCTTTGATCCTCGACTCTAGGATCAAATCTCTCCTCTCCATTTTTTTGTAGCACTTTTAGGGTTTTTATAGCCCAAGAGTGGATTAGGTTATTTCTATTTAAAATTTTAAATTATGGACATGCATAAGGATCTTTTGTTGAAATTTTGAATGTAGATAAATAGATGTGGATGAGATTTATTTTGATTTTACTTTGGATGAGGATTTAATTGGATAAGGATTTATTTAGATGAAAGTTTGTATAGATAAGAATTTATTTTGATAAGGATTCCTTTGGATAACGATTTATTCGAATAAATATTTATTTAGGTGGGTATTTATTTAGATGAGAATTTGTTTGGATAGAGATTTGTTTGGATAACGATTTATTTAGATAAGGATTTGTTTGATAAGGATTTATTTAGATGAGAATTTGCTGAGATGAGGATTTGTTTGGATAACAATTTATTTGAATAAGGATTTATTCAGATAAGAATTTCTTTGGATAAGTATTTATTTAGACGATAATTTATTTAGAATTGGATTTATTTCGGTAAGGACTTATTTGTATAAGGACTTATTTAGATGAGAATTTATCTAAATAAGGATTTATTTAAATTAGGAGTTGTATGGATAAGGATTTTTTTAATAAGAATTGGCCATGGATAATAATTTATCACTTGAATTGGTTATGGATGAATATGGATGTGACTAGATGAGTATTTATTTGCTGCAAATAATAATGATTTTAAAAATCATACTTATCTTAGATATTAAAATTATAAGGGGGCTATTTGCAAATTTTTTGAAAAATTAGACTAAATTATAATTTTATAATTTTCAAGGGATCTTTTTGAAAAAGTTACTTATTTATAAAATTAAAAAACTTACAGGGTTATTTTTGAATAAAATTTAAATTTATTTGTAAATAAAAATTTTGAGGGACTTCTCTGTCAAAAGTTGAAATTCTAGGGGTTTACATACAAATATGAAATTTTAAGGGGTTTATTCATAAATTCAACATTTTATGAGGACTAATTTATAATTTTAAGGTTTTATTAAATATTTTCACAAAATTTTTATCTAGGGAATCAATTTGTAAGAAAAATCTAACTAAGGACCCATTTATGAAGATTTATTCAGTTCAAGGACTCATTTACAAAATTCTTGCATTCTGTCATTTTAGTTCATATTTTTAATGGATTTCAGGTCTAATTTTGGTCCAAATATCCATTCCACTTAGCTCATTTGGATTAGCCTACTTGAGCTAGAACTTTCCAACGATTTAGATATAAATTGAGCTCAATTTTCAGTCAAACTCAGATGCAATTTCAGTTTCACTGAGTCCTACATTTAAGACATACTTTTGTAGCATATAAGTATCAATTTTAATTATATTCCAATCAAATCTGATTATGGCAAAAAAATTACCTCAAACATTGTTGTACGTTATTATTGCAACTATTGTACTATTGTACTACTACAAATACGACTGCAATACAACTACTACATTACAAGTACTATATTGCTACTATCCTACTATAGCACCATTCTATCCAACAATACTGCTATACTATACTACTATACTACTGCTGGACTACTACTATTATTACTATACTACTATTATACTACCATTACTCTACTACAAAATACTGCTACTACTACAAATAATATATTATTGTTACTATTATAATAGCATTACTTTATAGCTACTACAATTGTACTATGGCTACTATAGTATTACTGCTATTATTATATCACTACTATACAACTACAATTATTATTATTTTTATTGCTATACTAGTACTATATTATGAATACACTACTACTGTACTACTACTATACTACTTCTAGTACTATACTACTACTACTACTATATACTACTCTAATACTACTACTACTACAATACTATTATTATTGTACCACTACTGTACAAGTATACTACAACTATTTTATTACTACTATACTTATATAATACTTCTATCATACTAATATACTACAACTACACAAATAGTGCTACTATATGGCTATTATACTAGTACTACTACTATTACTATAGTACAATAGTACTAGTACTATTATACTACTATGACGATTACTATACTACTACTGCAGTACTACTATACTCCTATTTTATAACTATTATACTACTACAACTATTGCTACTACTATGCTACTATTATAGCACTTTTATATTATTATTATACTATTATACTGCTACTAGTATACTGCTACTAATACTACTATAACTATGCAATTATTATATGAGTAGTTCTATACTACTATTACTACTACATTATTATTATTATACTATTAGTATAAATACTATACTACAAAAACTACTAATAGTAGTATTACTATAATTATACTAATTCTACTACTTCTACTACTATATTGATACTATAATACTATTACACTCCAATGTTATAACTACTATATTAATATTTTAGCACTATTATATTACTACTATAATATTATACCCTTAGTATTACTGTGTTATTATTAATACTACTATAATTATACTACTACTGTTATGTTAATAGTTCTATACTATTACTATTAGTAGTGTACTACTATTATTTATAGTATACTACTATAATTATTATATTGCTAATATTATACCATATGTAGTACTACTATATTACAAAGACTACTAATACTAGTGCGACTATAACTATACTAGTTCTACTATTACTACTACTATATTACAGTAATACTCCAACTTTATAACAACTATACTACTACAAATAGAGCTACTACTATACTACTATTATAGTATTGTTACATTACTATTATACTACTATAGCATTAGTACAACTATACTACTACCAGTACTAGTATAATTATACTAGTAGTTGTATACTACTATTGGTAGTATATTGTTATTATTTGTAGTATACTGCTGCTACTATACTGCTACTATTATATATGAGCACAATTATACTTGTACTTGCAGTACTATATTAGCACTACTATTATTACTGCTACTATTACTATTAGTGCTATGACTATACTATTACTCCTACTACCACTATACAATGATTACTACTACTAAATTACATTAATACAACTATACTACTATTCTATTATAATATTATACTACTATACTATTATCCTTCTACTAGTATTACTACTAGTACAATACTATTATTATAATACAGATATGACCCTACTATACTATTACTATAGTACTACTATTATACTGCTAGTTCTACTATTACTATACTATTACAATTAATGTACTAGTGCTACTATTATTTCTACTACTACTATACTACCGCTACTGCTAGTATTATTATTATATGGTAGTGATGTTATGCTTCTATTTTATACTACATTATTATACTATTATACTATTGCTATTATTACACTACTACTATAATACTACTACTACTTTTTACTACTTTCACTATTACTACTATACTATAATTATACTATTACTATTATAATACTACTTCTATACTATCAATATACTATTCTTACTACTACTACCTACTACTACTGTTTTACAATACTACTGTTATGATGTTGCTACAACTAGAGATGCTAAACCGGCATGTCTAGCAAGCACTGTCCGTTATATTGGGCTTCCAAAATTGTTTTAGACCGTGTCTAGCATGACCCTAAATAATAACGAGTCATGTTAAGCAAAAATATTGGAGGAAAAAAAAAGGTGTTAGGTATAGCCTGCGGCCCACAAGACTGTGGACTATACCATGCCAGGCCTATTTTAAAAAAAAATTTAATACATATATATATATTGTAAAAATATAACTAGTAGTAAGTTATAATTTAGTAGTCAAGGCTCTTAGATTTTCTTTCAAGGATTATGGTTCAATTCTAGGTTAGAAAAAGAGAATTTAATAATGGACTATGATGGCTCATTAGCATGTCGTGCCCTGTCCAATTGTGCCACTGATTAAGCCTGGCCTACGGGATGCTTGGGGAATGCTAGGTCTAGTGCGCATATGGGTCATGCCAGACATGACCTAAATAAAGTAGATTTTGGGTCGTACCAAGCTAGCCTAGAGGCCGTAAGCTCACTTTGACATCTTTAGCCACTACCACCTCTATTTCTATTATTATACTACTATTACTATTACTATACTACTACTACTATAATACCACTTCTACTAGTGCTATTCTACTATTACTACTATAATACTACTATAATTATTACGACTACAATATAATACTATATAGTACTACTATTATATTATAGTTATACTAGTACTACTGCTACTAATATTGCTATATTATTATACAATTATACTACTACTACATTATTATACTAATATACTATTATATTACTATCGTATACTATTGCTACTACAACTACTATACTAATATACTGCTATACTACACTACTACAACTACTATTACTATACTATTATACTAAAATACCACTATAGTATTGCTACTATAATAGTCCTACTAGTATTACTACTATTATACTACTATACTAGTATGCCACTACTAACATAATACAACTAGTATTATTGTTCTACTATTATATAACTGCTAGTACTATTCTGCCATACTAATATATTACTATACTACTGCTATTACTACTACAATGCTAGTATACTACTATTACTCCACCTTCTTCTCGACCTTGGATAGCTTAATTGCCATCATAGAAGCTAGCAAATTTGAAGAAGAAGAAGTAGTGGCAAGGACAGAGCCTGAGGGCCAAGACCAAGTTTGGAAGTTTCATCAAGTTGGATGACAAACTCAGTTGTCTTGCTTTAAGCTTCTTGACAAAACCTAAAAATCAAAACCTAAGTACTGGCCAAAATGTTTTGACAGCAATTGAAAAATTTTAGCCAATTTTTAAAATATTTATCTAAATTTAGGCTTGATTGCTACATAAAATAGACTTTCTTGTCATATGAAATTAGACTTGAATTGTCCGGTAAATATAGACTTAATTTCCTATGTGAAAGTGGAATTTTGTTAATCATATGACAGTTAGGTCAGTTTGTCACTTATGTATGGGCTCTGATGTCATATAGAATGGACTTTATCTGTCACATGGAAGTAGACTTGATTGGCCACATGAAAGCATATTTGAATTATTAGGTAAATGTGGACTTGATCACCACGCAAGATGGATTTTAATTTTTCATATAGAAGTGTACTTGAATTGTCACATAAATGCAAGCTTGGTCATTACACACAATTGACTTTTCTTGTCACATGAAAGTGAACTTCGTTTCCCATGTAGATGTGGGCTTCATCGCCGCATAAGATGGGCTTTGTTTACTATCTGAAAATAGATTTTGTTTGTCATAATAATGTATGCTTCCATTCCTAAAGTCAACATAGGGCATTGGTAGGCAAAGGTGGTCGAGGGACTCCAACTCCACCATATATCATCAACGATAATCCTTGTATTCTAAAGGGCATTGTACATGGTCAAAAACTTACTTTTGCCTATTGCCAAGTATTTGGTGGGACAATACTCTAGTTTGTGCCGATAGACTCTCAACTTTGTTATTAAGGTGTGGCATAATAGCATTGAGCCTTAGTCCCTTGAATGGATTTGACCCTTGCTCCCTAGGAGGACTTAGTATATGCCCCTAGGTGAGAGGTCTCTACCCTTTGAATAGGAGGTAAGGTGTTCATCCGTGCATATGTAGACCCTAATTGCCCTCGCTGTTATTGTTGGTTGAGGAAAGAGTGCCACAAACCTTTCATTGAGGATGATAGTATAAGTTGGAGTAGGAAAATCACTTAATGATGGTATTCTCCTTTTTTAATGGAAAATCAACCACTAGTTTTTCTCATTTTTTCTTTCATTATGCAAGTAGGATAATTAAGTTTCTATATTTAGAGGTGAAGTCATGTCCCAATGGACATCCTAGAATTTGTGTAGCCAAAAATGACCTCCTAGGATAGTGAGAAACCCTAGAGAGCAATCCTAAAATAACAAATGAAAATTTTAGATGGTTTGAGCACACAATTAGGTGTAGTAGTGTAGCAGTAATAGTAATTGCATAATATAAATATAATAGTAGTAGAATAATAGTAGTAATAGTAATAATTATAGTATAGTAATATTAGTATAATAGTATAGTAATAGCAGTCATAGTAATAGTAATAATAGTAGTATAGTTGTAGCAGTAAGAAGATAGTATTATAGTAGTTGTATACTAGTATAGTAGTAGTATAATAGCAGTATAATAGTTGTCTTGTAGTTGTCTAATAGTATAGTAGTATTAGTAGTAGTCTCATAGTAGAAGTAGTAAAATAGCAGTAATTATATAATAGATAGTATTAGTCCTAATAGTAGTGCAGTAGTATTGTAGTGGTAGTAGTGTAGTGATAGTAAAAGTAGTAGTAGTGATACTAATAGTAAGATAATTGTATTCTAGCAATATAAAAATAGTATAGCAGCAACTATAATGGTGTAGCAATATGGTAGTAGTAGCATAGAAGTGATGTATTAGTAGTAGTATAATAGCAATATAGCAGTAGTAATAATATAGTATAATAACAATATAATTGTAGCAATAATAGTAATATAGTAGTAGTACTATTGTAGTCTAATAGTAATAAGTAGTCATAATAATAGTAGTATAGTAATAGTATAACATTAATATTATAGTAGTATAGTAGTAGTAATAGTATATTAGCAACAATATTAATGGTATAGTAATAGTAGTAATAATAAAGTAACAGTCATAGTAATAGCACAATAGTAATTTAGTATAACAGTATAGTAATAGTATAACATGATATTAGTGCTAATAGTAGTAGTAGTATAGCAACAGTAGTTGTTGTAGTTGCATAATATAGTAGTAATATAGTGGCAGTAGTATATTATAGTAGTAATATAGTAATAATAGTAGTATAGTATTAATATAGTAGTGGTATTATAGTAGCATAATAGTAGTAGTAGTAGTAGTTAAGAATAGTAATAGTAGTAACATAATGGTAGGACGATAGTAGTCATAGTATAGCAGTATTATTAGTATAGTATTATTATAGTAGTAGTAGAAGTATACTAGCATAATATAATTGAATGGTATAGTAGTATAGTAATAGTAGTAGTAAAATAGTACTACAGTAACATATTTTAGTAGTATGTTATAGTGGTATAGTGGTAGTATAATAGTAGAAGCATATTACTATATTAGTAATTGTTGTAGCAATAGTAGTCATATACTTCTATTATGATAGTACTATAGTAGAAGTATAATAGTAGTATAATTATACTAGTAGTAACATTAATACAATAATAGTAGTTGTACTAGTAATCTAGTAAAAATAGTGGTAGTATGGAAGTAGGGTTATGTTATTATAGTGGCAATATAGTAATATACTATTAGTATAGTAGTATTATAGTAGTAGTAATAGTATTGTAGTAGTGTAATACTAGTACCATAATAGTAGTAATATTATAGTATATTAGCACTCACAGTAGTAATAGTAGAGTATTAACGGTATTATAGTAGTATAGTAGCAATATATTGGTAAAAGTAGCAGTAGTTGTAGTATTAATATAGTAGTATTAGTATATTAGTAAAATAGTTGTAGTACAATAATAGTGTGATTATTATAGTATAGTAGTCATAGTAGTGGTAGTATTAGTATAGTACTCGAAGTATAGTGATAGTATAATAGCAGTACAATCGTAGTACAATATTATACTAAAAGTAGCACAGTGGTATTATTGTATAATAATAGTATTAGTAATAGTAATATAGTAGTAATAGTAGTAGTATAGTCGTAGTAGTAATATAGTAGTAGTAGCACAATAGTTCTATAGTATAATAGTAATACTAGTAGTAATATATAAGTATTAGTAGTAGTATTGTAGTAGTTATTGTGTAATAGTATCGTAGTATAGTATAGTAATATAATGCAATATTATAATAATAGTGACAGTATAGTAGAAATAGTATTAGCAATACTAATAGTAGTAGTATTATAGTAGTAATAATATAGTATCAGTAGTTATTGTTCTTGTTGTTGTAGCAGTAGTTGTACTATAATAGCAGTAGTATAATACTATAGTAGTAGGTGGTTGCAGCTATAGTAATAGTACAAAATAGTATAGTAATATAGTAGTAACAGTATATTGCTATGGTAGTAATAGTAGTAAAAGAAGTAGTAATATAATCACAGTAGTATCACTAATACAATACTCATAATAATAGTACTTTTATAGCAGTAATTGTACTATAGTAGTAGCATATTGTTATAGTCATAGTATAGTAGAAGTTTGGTAGCAGAAGTAGCAGTAGTTCTGATACTAGTATTGTTGTAGCATATTAGTTGTGCTATAGAAATAGTATAGTAAAAGTAGGAGTCGCATGACAATATAGTAATAATATAGCAGTAGTAGTTTAGTATAATAGTACTACTAGTAGTGGTAACATAATTATCGTGGTGTTAGTGAGGTAGCAACAATAGTATAATTGTTGTAGTACAGTTGTAATATAGTAATATAATAATAGTATTAGTAGTGGTAGTAGTACTATAGTTGTAATAGTGATATTATTACAATATTAGTAGAATTTATATGATAGCAGTACTTGTATATCAGTAGTAGTAGAGGTAGGATAATATCATAGTAGTAGTAGTTGTAATAGTAATAATGGTAGTATACTACTATTTGTAATATAATAGTAATATAATAGTAGAAGTCGTACAACGGTAATAGTATGGTAATATAACTATACTAGTAGTATACCTAAAGCATTAGATTGGTGGTTGTACCACCTCTTCTATTTGAGAGGTTATTGGTTTGAACCTTGCTTAAAGCGCATCTTTAGTGGCAAATACTAGTTGCTCAAAAAAAAAATTATACCACTAGTATAGTTATAATATAAGAGTAGTATTAATAGTATAGTGGTAGTGTAATAGTAGAAATATATTACTAATACTAGTATAGTAGTAGTAAAGTAGTAGTGATAGTACTATGGTCATAGTATAGTTGAGGTGGTAGCATAGTAGTATAGTATAATAGTAATATAGTTTTGTCGGACAACAACATAGTATTTTACTATAACAATAGTATAGTATGTTAGTGCTATTAACAATCATATTATACCAGCACTAGTAATTGATGAAGTATAGTATAGTAGTAATATAGTAGTGGTAGTTTTAGTATAGTAGTTATATATTCATAGTATTATTGCATCAACAGTAATCAAGTTAGTGGTATAGTATACAAGCAATATAGTACAAGTAGCATTAGTATAGTTATTATAAAAATAATAATATAAAAATATAGTGTAATAGTACAATATAGTAATATTGTAGCAGTATATTATGATATTATACTAGCAGTATAACGTAGTAGTTGTACTAGTTGTAGAAGTAATAGTATAACAGTTGTAGTAGTAGCGATAGCATTGTAGCAGTAGCATACTTGTATAGTAGCAAAAGCTATAGTAGTAGTATAGTAGCATTAGCATATTCTTTGAAAATTAAACTCCTACTAAAGGCTAGCATACAGGCATGCCAAAATGTCTAATCGACTAAAGGATAACTTGAGGGCTTGCCTAAAAGTATAATTCAATTAATGGCTAGGCTATGGGTAGCCCAATAGCGAAAGCAACTTAAGATCAGGCTGTAGGCTTACCCAAAGTCATTATGATTGTTTGAGGGCTCTCAAACCAAAATAAAATTGATAGAAATAAATTGTTTAAATGGCTCAACCACATTAGATTTGGTTTAAACAAATAAACCAAACTAAAGTGACTTGAATAAAGCACCAAATTGACTTGAATGAAATAAAACAAATGGACAAAAACTAACCCAAATGAGTAGAAAAGCACTTTATCAGTTGACTGACTAGTCATACTCAACCATGATTAATTAATTTGAAAAAAAACACATGGTTTACGCAAAGAGCATGCCCTGACTTTGTAATTTAAGAAATTTAGATTCGAAATTGTAAAAATCATCAAAATAAGATAGGAAAAGGGAAGTTCTTGATACTCCCTGTTGCCCTACTCTTGTGTACTTGAAATATGACTAGATGGAACACAGTTTGATCCTTGTTGGATGTTGATTATTTAGCTTGATTTCAAGGTGTGCTTGACTATCTTGGTTTGTGTTAGTAGACGCCTTTAATATATGAAGTTCACTGACTATATTATGCTTGTTGTTAGTTGGCTTCTTTAATCTTTGATTTGATACTCAATGACCTCTTCGGCATGTTGTTGATTAAGTTTGAAGCATTATAAATGGCTTTTAAGCACATGTTGGCTTAGCTTTAAAGTGTGGCTAAAGACTTCAAATGTGTTATTGATTGACTTCTTTTGAACACAGTATATGATTGATTGACTAAGCGAGTTTAAGCTTGCCTTCTATTTAGTTTGGTTTGAAATGGACTGTGGTATTGGTTGATGTTGACCATTTCTATTTGATAATAAATAGCTTTGATTATTTCTGATGTGTCACCAATGGGTTTGATCTTATGTTGGATTAGATTGAAGTATGTCCGATGACTTTATGCATAATGCTAGTTGACTTCTTTTGAACAAGTTATCTAGTTGACTGATTTAGCAAGTTTAAGCCTACTTTTAGTTTGATTTGAAATGGTTAGCAACTTTTTCCTATGTTGACCATTACTAATTTGATAATCGATGACCTCTTTGGCATGTTATGGACGTGTTGGAAGCATTGCCAATGACTTTTGAGCATGTGTTGGCTTAACTTCGAAGTGTGGTTAATAATTTTAAGTGTGTTATCAGCTGACCACATTCAAATATGGCATAAAACTAACTAACTAAGTGAGTTCAAGCTTGCCTTGGGTTTGATTTGATTTGAAAAAATGATTGGTGGCCTTGGCTTATGCTAATCATCTTCAATTAGAGAATCGACAGTCCCATTAGTGTGTTGTCAATTAACTTTGAGGTGTTGCTGACAACTTCGAGCATGTTGTAGATTCAATCTTAGATCCAACCCTGATTAGGTTCTTGAGGGATCTTGGTTCAATTTGTTAATAAATTTGGGTTCGACCTAAGTTGGACCCTTTTTAGGTTTAGGTTCGAGCCTTAATAGGCAGGTTCAAGTTCAAGATAATTTGATTCAACATTGTTCGGGTTTCAGTTGAACCTAATTTTAGTTTAGGTTTGACTTGGTTTATGTTAGGTGTGACCTAGTTCTAGTTCAGGTGTAACTTGGTACACAACAAAAATTGTCAACTTGGGATGGTGAAGATACTACAAAGCAATCATGAAATAACAAATGAAAAATGTATGTTGGTTTAATTGTGCAATCAAGTGTTGTGAGAACATGACTACCCAATAGGCACAAGCTCATACTATTAATTACTCTGATAGTTGTTAAGAACCTCCTAAAGTAAAGAACCTAGCTAATAAAATATAGACATGAAAGGAAGAAACATGATTGATTGAATTGAGAAAAAGTGTACTGGTATAAGCAAGGGCATACTCTCACATTACAATTTAAGAAATTTAAATATACAATAATGAATGACATGAAATAAGTAAGGGGATGAGAAAAGCTTGATGCTTACCATTGCCCTGATTCCATGCTCTGGACAGAGTTGAACTTGACTAAGATGGATGCTTGATTTGGTATTTGGTAGATGTTAATAACTTACCTTGATTTCGATGTGTGACTAACTATTTTGGCTTGGGTTAGTTAATCCCATTAAGTTCTGGAGTTTTACTAATGACTTTCTATTTGTTGTTAGTTAACATTTATTGATTCTTGACTTGAGAAAATAATTAATGGCCTTAGCTTATACTAATCATTTTAAATTTAATAATCAATAGTCTCTTGGTGTGTTGTTAGTTAGGTTTGAAGCATCACCAATGCTTTTGGAGTTGGTTTAGCTTTGAAGCATGACTGACAACTTCAAGCAAATTATTGGTTGACTTCATTTGATAACTGATGGCCTCATTGGTGTGTTGTCAGTTAGGTTTGAGATGTCACCAATGGCTTTTAGGATTGGTTTAGAATGAAAGCCTGGCTAACAACTTTAACCATGTTATTAGTTGACTTTGTTCAATAGTTGACAGCCTCATTGGCATGTTGTCAATTGAGTTTGAGGCATCACCAATGGCATTTCAAGTTGGCTTAGCCAAGAACCTTCAACAACTTTTGGGATTGGTTTAGCTTGGATGTATGGCTTAACTTAGTTTAGAGTTCTAGTCAAAATTATTGTGATTTAGATCAAATGAGAGTTCTATTCAAACTTATTGTGAGTTCAAATGTGGTTTGACTCAATTTTAGCTCCTATTTGAACTTATTGTGTCTTGACTCAATTTAGAGTTCTCTCTGAACTTGTTGTGGTTTAGTTCAATGTGGTATGACTCAATTTAGAGTTCTATTAGAACTTGTTTGTGGTTTAGTTCAAATGCAATTTGACTCAATTTTAAGTTCTATTTGAACTTGTGGTTTACTTCAAATGCGGTTTGACTCAATTTAGAGTTCTATTCAAATTTAGGGTGGTTATGGTTTGACTCAATTCGAAATTCTATTTGAACTTATTATTGTTTAACTCGAATATGGTTTGACTCAATTTAGTGTTCTATTTGAACATATTGTAGTTTTGCTCGAATATGATATAACTCAATTTTGAGTTCCAATTAGACTTGTTGTGATTTAGTATGAATGTTATTTAACTCAATTTAGAGTTCAATTCAAACTTGTTGTGGTTTAGTTTGAATATGGTTTGACTCAATTTAGAGTTCTATTTGAACTTGTTGTGGTTTAGTTCGAAAGTTATATGATTTAATTTGATTTTAGTTTGAATTTATTACAATTTGACTCAATTAGTGTTCAATTTGGATTTGTCTTGATTTACTTTGCATGTTGTTTGACTCAATTGGCGTTCAATTTGAACACGTTTTGATTCAAGATTAACTCAATTCCAACTAGAATTGACCAAGGTTTGGACCGATCACTTGACCCAATTATGGTTGAATTTGAACCTAGGTCATCAATTTTTTTACTGAAAGGGATAACCAATTGTGTTACTGGTCAACCAAAAAAAATGGGTGCCCTTTTACATTCAATAGAACCAAATGACCAGCTTAGGTATTGGTTATTTGACAAATAGCATTCTTTTACTATTTAATAAGATGATGAATCCTCATTACATCCAAGCCAACCTTCGGGCACATATCCAAGGTAACCTTCGGGCTCGCACATATCCAGCCTTTGGGCTCTCACTTAAGCAACCTTCGAGTTTGCATCTAAGCCAACCTTCGGGCTTGAACCTAAGAGACCTTCGGGTTCACATCTAAGCTAGCCTTCAGGCTCACATCTAAGCCAACTTTCAAGCTCGCACTTAGCTAGACCTCAAGCTCACATCCAAGCTAGCATTTAGGCTCGCACATAAGTTAGCCTCCAAGTTTGCATCCAAGAAAGCCTTTAGGCTAGCACCAAGTCAACCTTCGAGTTTGTACTTAGCTAGCCTTTGGCCTTGCATTCAAGCCAATCTTTCGACTCACACCTATGCCAACCTTCGGGCTCACGCCTTAGCCAACCTTTGGGCTCGCAACTAAACTAGCCTTTAGGCTTACACATAGCTAGCCTTTGGACTCGCATCCAAACTAGCCTTAGGGTTTGTGTCTTATCAGCCTTCGAGCTCATATCTAAGCCATCCTTTGAGCTCACACCTTAGCTATCCTTTGGTCTTGCGCTTAGCTAGCCTTCGGGCTCATATCTTAGCTAGCCTTTGAGCTCGCACCCAATCAACCTATGGGCTTGCACTTAGCCAGCCTTAGGGCTTGCCCTCAAGCTAGCTTTCAAGTTTGCACTAACCTAGCCTTCGAGCTCATATTCAAGCTAGCCTTCAGGCTCACATTTAGTCAACCTTCAGGCTCACATTTAAGCCAGTGTTTCGGCTCACACTTAAATAGCCTTCACACTCACATCCAAGCTACCCTTCAAGCTTGCACTCAGACAAGCCTTCGGGGTCGCATTCAAGTTAGTTTTTCAGCTCTCATCTTAACTAGTCTTTGAGCTCTCACTAGGCTAGCCTTTGAGCTCACACTTAGCTAGCTTTCGGGCTTGCATCCAAGCCACCACCCTTCTAGCTTACACTAATTAGCCTTTGGGCTCATATTCAACTAGCATTCAGGCTTGCACCTTAGCCAGCCTTTAGACTCACATCTAAGCCAACCTTCAGGCTTGTGCCCAAGCCATCCTTCAAGCTCTCATCTAAGATAGCCTTCAGGCTCGCAGCTTCGCCATCCTTTGGGATTGCATCTAAGCCAATCTTCAGACTCACACCCAGTTAACCATCGAGCTCACATTAAGCCATCTTTCAAGGTCACAAACCTAGCCAACCTTTGGGTTTGCACATTTCAAGTTGGGCTACAGGTCAATCTAAAATCATCATAAATAGCTAAGGACTCTCAAATTAAATTTTTGTTAAGTAACTCAATCACAACAAATTTACAAATGCCAAGTTGGCTCAAATGGACTTAAATTAGTCAAAAGAATGGACCAAAACCCAAATTTAACTGACCTCGCAAAAATTCAAACTAAGTTAACCTAAACCAAATAAACATAGATTCAACCTCAATCAGACACAACATGGATAAGTCTAAAAAATCAAATTGAGTTCAAATCAAATTCCATTAGGAATAAACTAAGTTCAAATCAAACCCTAATAGAGTCAAATCAAGTCCAAACTAAAAGAACAAACTCTAAGTGAAACCAAAACCAGGCTAGACTAAGCCTAAACTGAAGCCAAATTGAATTAATTAACTTAAACATTGGGCAAAGTCCAGTAGACCTAAACTCTATAAAAGTCCAATACAAAGTCAAACTTGATTCAAGCTAAATGAAATTGAACTAAGATCGGAACCATATTAGTCCTGATGAAGCTAAATAAGGTCAAACCAAGTCCTACTAGGAGTGTTGAAACCTCAGGGATACTCCAAGGCTATGAACAAAGGGTGATGTCACTACACTAACTTGAACATGAATTAGTTCAAATTGAATAAATAGTGTCAAACTGAGTCTCGTTGGGTGTGCTTCAAAGGCCTTCAGTAATACTTCAAAGCTATACCCAAGTCTCTAAGCTATTGGTGATGCTATCAAATTAAAGAATTTAATCACCAATACACCCAAAGCTATCAGCCACATTTGTTGGCCACACTTCAAAGCTATACTTGACCCCCTAAACCATCAATGATGCTACCAAATCAGTGAAGCCAATCGACAATATGTTCAAAGCTATTGGCCACACTTCAAGCTAGTCATCTATAAGTAGTTGACAACACACCCTTTCCAAACTAGTCAACCCTATAAGTAGTTGACGATGCACCTCTCCAAGCTAGCCAACCCCACAAGTTATTGGCGACAAACTCCTCTCTATGCTAGCCAATCCCACAAGAAGTTGGCGATGTGTTTCTCAAGCTAGCCAACCCAGGAGAATTTGGTTATGCACTTTTCAAGTCGATTAACTACAAAAATAGTTAACAATACACTCTCAAAGCTATACCCAACTTTATGAGTTGTTGGTAAAGCTATGCCCAACTTTATGCCTTATTGACTATCGAAGCACTTGAAAAAAAAAACCATGTTGTTACCTACACCTTATTAGCTATAAAAATACTTCGAGTTCAATGGAGTTATCACTAACACCTTATTGGCTAACAGAAATACTTTGACCCAAAAGACATTATTGCCTATGCCTTATTGGATATGGAAACACTTCAAATTGCAAAGTTATTGCCAAAGCTCAAAGCTAATGGAAATACATCAAACCATGAAGTTATCTTCGTTGCTCAAAGTTATTGGAAACACTTCAAACATTTTTTCATTTCCTTACACGATTCGGGTCAGACACCACGTGGTCCAGTGTAGGGGAAGTGGGGTAGCAGCATATAGCAGCTTCTTCCCTGCTCTTTCTTCTCCATGATTCTTTTTTTGTTTTCTATAAATCTAAGTTGAAATTTATTGTAAACAAGGGTATGCCCTTGCTGAAGCCATGTATCATTTTCTAAAATCAATTAAATGTATTCTTTTTCTTTCTGTCTCTCTATTTTTGTTAACTAGGTTTCTCACTTTAGGAGATTCCTGATGATTATCGAGGTAATTAACAATAGGGGCTTACACCTTTTGAAAGTCATATTTCCATAATACTCGATAGTTCACTTTAAATCAAAATAAATTTTGATTTGTAATTTAAGGTTGCTCCTATCTTGGGTGGAAACTTTGATCCCATAAATCCTGGTGCTTCCGGTGGGACTTAACTTTTCCTCCAAGTGTAGAAACCTAGTTAATATGATAGAGACACTAGTAATGACTGAAGACTGATCAATTAAGTTCTCCTTTGTAGAAAAAAGAATCAAATGGCAACAACAAAGAATTTCTCTGCCATGATATTCACCATCATCCTGGGGGTGGTTTAGTTATGCAATTACCTCAATTAATGATTGTTATAGAAGTAGCTAAAGCTCATATCAATTTTGGGACCATCTTTGAGGTTGTGTAGTCCAAGGGAGCACCTGCTATGACATCAGCTGAAGTGGTCATCATGCAAGATCAACCTATTTCTCACCTTCCATTAAGGGAAAAGAGGCCTAATGTCATCATCCCTAATGAGAAGGGCTACTCAGATGAAGAGATAGAAGCCATACCACAACCAAAAAGGATATTAGCCTTCTAGAGGCTAGGATCAAAATGAAGCTCATTTTTCAGCTGTCTTCACCCAACTCCTCTTAGGGGGCAATCCAAAGCAAACTTGGACACATGCATCGGGGAAGAACATTTCATCCTAATTGTTACAAGTAAAGGAAAAGTTGTTGAAATCTTCAGCCGACTTGAGAGGCCTACCCCTCAAGCGAAGTCAGTCATTATCATCTCTACCTCAAACTCCTTCACTCCCTTAAGCAATTTAGAGAAGGATAGGAGCATATCACAAGGTTCACAGTCTTACCTTAAGACTATAGTAAATGGGTAAATCGACAAACAAAATTGCAAGGATCATTGTAAAGTTATATCCCAGCACAAGGGTTCGCCAAATGAGAACACCTACACTATTGTGGTCATTTGTCATCATGACTTTGGGAGGGACCATAAGCCTGCACCCCACCAGGCCAAATGCCAAAAGAAAGTTGTCTACGTGAGGCATATTGATGAAGAAATTCAAGAGGAGAGGGCTCTCATGGACCATTCCTTGCTACCATGCCGAAGAGAGGGTGCGGGAACCTAATGAGTAGACTCTTGAATGAGACAACTCGACTAATGGGAGAGGAGAGCCTTAACTCAAAACCCAGAACTAATTCTTGAGACATTGATCATTGTATTTTGATAGAACCTTTGATTATAACTGAAAGCTCCAATCATGAATTAACCAAAAAAGCACTGCAAGAATGGTTGAGACAGCAAAGCAAAAAGAAGATGAAACTAAAAAGAAGGTTATGGAGTTGATGGAGATGATGTTAGAAATGAGCTAGAAGTTTGACAAGATGGGATGATCTCAACAGTCATCTCAAACAGAAGAAGTTGCGGATGGCGTATCTACTATATATGAGATCTACGAAAATGTAGGCCCTTCACAAGGACCTCCTCCAGTAATGGATACCCAATCCCTGATTTCAGGGATTCCTAACAATATGGAGCTCTCACCATATATACAATAGCAGGTACAACGAATGATAGTTGTGTAATTGAGACAAAGAAATTAGACGGGTAGGGTAAATGATGCTGACAAATCATATGCTAGCCATCACAACCGAGTGCCATATCCTAGAGACTATACCATTCCTAATTTCAAATAGTTTAATGGCATGGATAATCTTGAATAATACGTAGCTCACTTTGTGACTCTGTGTGGAGATCAAGTAATATTCCCTCATTGTTACTCTGCCAATTTTCAGCAAGCTTGATGGGAGTAACACTCGAGTGGTATGCTAGTTTATAACTAGAATCCATACAAACTTGGGCATAAATGAAAGAGGTTTTTTTAATTAGTTTCAAAGGAGTCAGTGATAAAGTGACCATTGCAGACCTTGTCTTAACACTAAAATGAGACAATGAGTCAATTCCAGATTATATCACATGTGAAGGAATCTCAGCATCAAATGTGAACAACCCATGAGCATATTTGAAGCAATAAACTTGGTTCTCAATAGTCATAAGGAGAGAATAGATGACACCTTATCTAAGCACCATTTCTATCCATAGCTTCCAAGACCTCATCATGCAAGTCAAGAAGCTAGAAAAGATTGGCCCACCGACCTTATCTAGCTCACAAAATTTCAAGTTAGATAAAAAATAAGGTAAAGTATGGAGAGCTCTCAAAAAATGTGAGAGCTACTTTCATAGAAACTAAGCGAAAGAAACTTCAAAACCTCACCACGAAGAAGTGTAATCCTTAGAAGCCACCAAATCTTGAAGGAGATGGAGAAATGAAATGATCCAATAATCTCCAACAAAGGCTCAGAAAGAAATATTCTTTTAAAAGAGAAAGAGTAGCTAAAATCTTCAAGGATGCCTTGAAGTTAGGCCCCTAATTGGAACAATCCAAGAGGCTAGGCAAAGCTAATAAAATAGATCAGTCAGACTATTATCCTTACCATGTAGTTTTAAGACATACTATTAAAAAATGCTATATGTTCAAGGACTGGGTCGACAAGAAATATTGAGAAGGTAAACTAACTCTCTCAAAGGTAGCCCTGTTCAAAACCCCACTGAATACATCAATCATATTACTATGTTCGAGGACCATTAACCACTTGCTGAAATCCATTTTGGGGAAGAAGAACAATGTACTCCTAAACAAGGGCAATTATGGAATGAAAACATTATAAAAAGGCTAAAGAAATTAATGAAGAAAATGACCAAAAGCCCTGAAAAGCCTAGGATGGTAATGAAGAAAGCCTTATAAAAGAAAATTGCCTCACCTACTTGAAGCATCAGGAAGAAAAATAATAGAAACAACAAGAAGAAGTTGGTTCAGCCAGATGAATATATTTTTAAGAAATCAACCATCTTAGAATACATCGATGCTCTGGATAAATATATTCACGGAGAAAGAAGTCAAGTAACTCTTGAATAATTCTTCCTTGATAAACTCAAAGCTTTACTAAATAATCCTGATGTGGGAAATAAAGAAAGTGAACTTCTGATGGCAACATGCTTTGCCATTTTACCATTGGAGGTTTACAACCAAACTGATCCCCACCCCATCACTTCAATGATAAGAGAATTCAAGGTGCATGACAAGAATAAGTAAATAGATTCATTTGGGATGTTACTAATAAAATGAGAGATTCCACAGGTCTCTCTGAGGGCTGCTCCTGAGATGATTATTTTAGAAAGTGGTTTGCCCATGAGTATGACTATGGCATTCTCAAACTATAGCTAGAAACTATGAAAGAGGTAGTTACAACTAACATGGGGTTCACCAGGAGGCAAATGGAAATGTTGAATGAGCATATGAAGGCTATGGATGCTCAAATTGAAAGCATGATAAATACAACTACCATTCTCTGTGAGGAAGTCAGGAGGATGGAGAAGGCTTTGGCAGAAAATACAAAGTCACACAAGAGGTCTCATATGGGTGGTGAGACATCACTTACTGTCCCTCTTTGGGATCAAAATGACCACTCATGCAATTTACTCTAGAAACGAGTCAAGGAAACTAGGCACTATCAAAGAGAGTTAGATAAGTCTATGACCTCTTGGCACATGGTCGCTTATAAGTTCGAGTTGAATGCCGGTGAGCTGCTATCATGGCCTCCATCAGGCAACCCAACAAAAAATACTCAACCAACTAGGTTTGGTGAAGTCCTAGTCCTAGAGCCTATGGAAGGTTGCACTTTGCCAACTTTAGAGGAAGTATGCATACAAGGCATGGATGATGAATACAACTCTATGTCTGAGTCAAAGCAACTTTATGACCACTTTGAGAGGCCCTATACCAGTAAGTGCCATAGGAAGAAGCAGACATTTCAGGAGAGGTTCAAGCAGGCTAATGCTAAAGCTCATTCTACCCCTGCATCAAGTTACTATTTATAGTCAAGCCAATTTGAATATCCATGGAAAAAATATCCTAAATACATAGTCCTAAAGAAGGTTATGCCAATAGATAAAATAGAAGGGTTCATCCAGGGAGTTTCTGAAGACCTCTCTATAAGCAACGCCCCATGTTCCTAATTCTAATGTTGAATGGGATGGTTATCAGCTAGTAACAACATTGAATAATATTCAAAAAACTACTGACTAGGGGCAAGGGTCCTCCACCTCCTATCACATGATTAGTCTCGAAAGTGACTTTGAATATAAACCTTATTGGTCTTATGATGCCAAGTTTCAGCTAAAGAGAGCAAACCAAATACAACTCCAAGATGGAAAGGTGCTACCTCTGAGACAAACTCCAATGCTTAGGGACAAGAATATCCCTAAGAATAAGAAAAAGAAAATTTAGATAAATGAGGACATCGAGCCTTTGCACTCTGAACCTGCACCCAAAAAGGTGGAATACAATATAGCAGCCTACCTCAAGAAGATCCCCACTATGTTTAGTGTGTTTGATGCACTTATGATGTCATAAGAACTTAGGGATACACTAGTGCACATCTTGCAGAATCTAACCAACTATCTACATACTTTGCTGAAGAGAAGATGGAGTCCTTGTATACACACCAAACTCCCACCATTACCTTGACAAATGATAACCTACTACTTGAAACAACACACCACAATAGACCATTGTATGTCATAGGAAACAAAAACTGGATCGTTCTAATTGACCTAGGATCCTCAGTCAATTTGATGACTCTCCAAACCTTAAGAGCTCTAACTTTGGATGCGTATCACTTGTTATCCGAGATTATAACTATACAAGTGTTTAATCAAAGCATCTAAAGAGCTCTAAGAGGCATAACCATCCCTCTAAAAGTAGGCAACATGATAATAGATGGCATGTTTTATGTGATTGATACCGATGCATCATACAAAGCAACACTAGAGAGGTATTGGCTACATGAAAATAAAGTAGTATCATCAACCCTACATCAGTGCCTCAGATATTTTGACGATGGTGAATAGCACCGAATTGACAAAGGTGTACACCCTTTTAATGTTCATAAGGTGCATTATGATGATTCATAATACTATCAAGGTGGTTATACTTATGATGAAGATGATAACGAAGGCCAAACACAAAAGTACTCTCCTTCTTACTAAAGTTTTGAAAGGGTTACTTAAGCCGTTAGATGAGCTGAGTATCAATATCGTGGAAGAATTTATGACTCTCTACACTACTCCATGGTGCAAAGGAGAAAAGAAAATACTTTTTACAAGGAAATCCCTTATATGCCAAGCATATATGAAATCTTGGGGATTAAAGATCTAGTGGATGATGGTGACCATTAATTTGTAATCATGCCTAAATATTTCTCAAACCAATTTCATCAGATAATCAATAAATCTAGCTGTGAACATCCAAAAATAAAGAGAGAGGTTATTTCTTCAAGAATATATGGGATCCACCCTAGGGATGTGCCTACATTCCTGGAAGAGGAAGCAAGAATACCAAAGGACAAGGCTATATTATCCCAAATGCTCACATGTATCTCATGGTCACAATTGGACCTCTCTAATACTTTGGATGACCAAATGCTATAATACCTCCTAACATGTACGTTGAAGTGGCCGCAACTTTTCAAAAATCACAAGAGACTAACATCCTAGGTGGGATTGCATCAAAACCAAAAGAAAGGGGGCATGATGCAGTTGAAATGCCTTCAGACAAACCTTTGCCAAACCTCACTCAACATGATAAATCATTTGGTGAAGAAATAATCCTCAAACCAAAATAAGCCCCACTAGAACTTGTGGATGGAGGGCAAGACACAGTTGATGAACTGATGGAGATCAACCTAGGCTCTGAGGAAGACTCCAAGCAGACTTTCCTCAACACTAAGCTTTCAAAGGAAAGACAAATCTAGCTTAAAGTAGTGCTATAAGAGCAAATTGATCACTTCACATGGAGCTATAAGGAAATGCTTGGACTAGATCCCAAAGTTGCAATCCAAAAGCTAGCTATCAATCCTGAGGCTTTGCCTATCAAACAAGCACCTTGTAAGATAAAACTCAACTTAGAATAGAAGGTGATAGAAGAAACAAAGAAACTAACTGAAGCAGGTTTCATCAAAGAGGAAAAATACCTAGATTGGATGGCAAGTATTGTGCCGGTCAAGAAGAAGAATGGCCAAATCTGCATTCATGTGGATTATAGGGACTTGAATAAATCATGTCCAAAACATGATTTGCCATTGCCAATAATAAAAATTATGATTGAAAATATGATTGACTTTTAAATATTCACTTTCATGGATGGTTTTTCAAGATATAATCAAATGAAGATGCATCCTAATGATGAGAAACATATGACCTTCAGGATGCCAATTGGCATTTATTGCTACAATATGATGCCCTTCAGACTCAAGAATGTAGGTGTTACTTATCAGAGGGTGATGTCTCAAATCTTTGATGACCTCATACACCAGTTAGTGGATTCTTATGTGGATGACTTGGTGGTGAAAACTAGGTCCAAAGATAAGCACGTCCAAGTCCTAAGAGTGGTATTTGACCATCTTAGAAAATATACTTAAAGATGGATCCTATGAAGTGCACATTATGGGTATCATCAGGAAAATTCCTCGGCTTTATTGTCAAACATTGAGGGATTGAAATCGATCCATCTGAGATCAAAGCTATCTTTGATACATCACCACTTGGCAGATGAAAGTAATCGAGGACATTCCTAGGCAGACTTGCATATCTAGGAAGATTCATTTTCTCTAGGAAATTCATTCTTTTTTCCAAGTTGATGAAGAAGGACACTCCATTCATTTCGGATCAAGGTTGCCAATAACCCTTTGAAGAGATCAAGTAGCATCTCCTAAAGCCACTAGTCCTTGCAATACCCCTACCCAATAAGCCCTTAATCCTTTACACAACAGCAATGGAAGGATCTTTAGGGCACTTTTGGCCTAGAATAACAAAGAGGATAAAGCAAATGCACTCTACTATCTGAGTAGAATACTAGTGGGGAGAGAAGGTAACTACTCCCCCATTAGAACTCATTGTTTGGCACTCATATTTGCAGTTAAGAAGCTATGGTATTATTTAATTTCTCATCAAGTTATTTTAATATCAAGGATTGATCCCATAAAGTACCTAATGACTAGACCTGTACTCATTGGAAAGCTAGCAAAGTGGGCTTTTATCCTCATGGAATATGATATCAAGTTCACTCCTCAAATGGTGGTTAAGGGGCAAGTCCTCGCTAATTTTCTCATAGCTTATCTAGTATCAGATGATTCTCCTCTGAGTTGTGAGCTCCATAATGAAGAAATTCTTTTGGTCGAAAAAAGGAGAACTTTATTGGAAACTATACTTTGATGGACCATCACTTGTTCAGCCAGGGATCAAACCAAAGCTTTCACAAATCAAAGCAGGCAATGGACACATTTGTGTCACTCTAAATGGGGGCATTTTATGATACTCCTACTCCCTATCAAAATCATGGGCAAATAATGAAGCTAAATACGAAGCCCTAATTATAGGACTAGAAATGACCCTCAACATTTAAATATCACACTTACATATTTTCAGTGATTTATAACTAGTTATCAACCAAGTCCAAGGCAAATAAAAAAATCACAAATCTGAGCTCGTGAAATATTATGAAAAGGCTCAAGAGCTGATAAGGCATATTCCACATGTTCAAATAACTATGGTTCCTCAGTCCATTGACATGGAAGCTGGCTCCTTAGCCAAACTAGCAAATGCATTGCTAACTCCTATCAGAGAGAAATTCTAATCACAATCCATAGTATACAAGTGATGAGCTTAGTCTTCAGCATCAGGTAAATGGGGATGAATCTATATTAGTAGAAGAGACTACAGATTGTAGATTACCATTCACCAATTACCACAAAAGTGGAGAACTCCTGGAGGATAAATTTGCTTGGACACAACTCAGAAAGAGGGCTACACACTTTCTACTTATCAATGACACTCTTTATAGAAGGTCCTTCAATCAACTACTTCCGGGCTATCTCTTAGACAAAAAGGCCAAATAAGTTATGCATGAAGTGCATTCTAGGGTTCGTGGGGCTCATCGGTCGAGAGAAAAAATAATGATGAAGATTAAGCATGGACTATTATTGGCCCACAATGGGGGAGAATTACATCAAATATGCAAAGAGATGTCACCTATGCCAAATTCAGCTTGACTTCACCCATCAACACCCAAATCCTCTATATCTAATAGTAACCTCATGGCCATTTGTGGTGTAGGGGTAAAAATATCATTGGCCTAATTGAACCATCTTCTTTTAGAGGCCACCATTTTATACTAGTAGCAACCAATTATTTCTCTCAATGGGCTAAAATGATTCCACTGAAAGAGGTAAAAGTGGATATTGTTATCTTATTCTTTCAAGAAAATATCTTGTATCGATGCCATATTCCTCAGAGGGTTATTTCTGATCACATTCCATCCTTTAGAAGTTTCAAGGTGGGATGTTTCATGCACCATGATAAGATAGAATGGAAATATTCATCCATCTATAATGCCAGAAGCCAATGGGCTCTTTGAAGTATTCAACAAGACCCTCTCCAAAATCTTGAAGAAAGTTATTACTAGGAATTAGAAAACTGGTAACAAAAGCTTGTTGAGGCATTGTGGGCCTATCTACCACATATCAAACTCCTACCTAATTGGCACCAATGCATTGGTGTTTAGGATTGAATCAGTCTTGCCAATGGAAGTGCAAATCCCCTATTTGAGGGTTGCCTTACAAGAAGAAATCACAAGAGAGGATAATGTTCATCTTTGCCTCGGTGAACCAGACTCCTTGAATGAAAGAAGGCTTCTAACCCAGCAATACCTAAAAATGTATCAAGCACAAATGTCCAGGGCCTACAATAAGATGGCTCGGTTTACATCCTTCTAGGAGGGAGAAATGGTTTTAGTCCTAAGAAGACCCATAATCCCGAATCAAAACAAGAAAGGAAAGTTTGAGCCTAATTAGGAAGGCCCCTATATTGCCAAAAGGATATTTGAAGGGGGATCCTACCAATTGATTGATGACAAGGGAGAAAGGCCTATACCACCAATCAATGGCCAATTCCTCAAAAGTTATTATGCTTAGGCCTTAACAACAACACAGTCACAACCAAAAGTGTATATTTTATCTATGACAAATGTCTGATTTTCTCAAAAAGGAATGCTCAATCAAAGATGCACTCCATATTTCTTGAGCAAAACATAGACAGAAAATTCCACCTAATTTGTATGACAGTTAAATCCACACCCGCATAAAAGCCCACTCATAATGACAATATAAGTCCACTCCTATGTGGTAAATTAAGTCCACTTCCATCTGGCAACCTGAGTGCACTTCACATGGCAATCCAAGTCCACTCCACGTGGCAAATTAAGTTTACTTCCATGTGACAACCCAAGTTTACTTTACGTGGCAAATTAAGTCTACTTCCATATGGCAACCTATGTCCACTTCTACATGGTGACCTAAGCCCACTTCTATCCACTTCTACAGGGTAACATTACTCCACTTCCACGTGGCAAATTTAAGTCCACTTCCATACGACAACCTAAGCCCACTTCTATGTGGCAAACGAAGTCGACTTTTATGTGGTAACTCAAGTTCACTTTCACATTGTAACCTAAGTCCACTTCTACGTGGTGAATTCAGTCCACTTCTATGTACAACCCAAGTTCACTTCTACATGGTAAACCAAGTTCACTAACACATGGCAAATTAAATCCACTTCAATGTGGCAAATAAAGTCCACTTCTAGTGGTAAACCAAGTCCACTTTCATATGGCAAAGTAAGTCCACTCATTGTCGCAACTAAAGTTCACTTTATGTGGAAAACCAAGTCTACTTTTATGTGACAAGTCCACTTTCACTTTCACCTGGAAATCAAAATTCACTTTCATCTGGCAAAATCAAATCCACTCAACATTATACCTTAAATCCACTCCTTGTAGCAATTCAAGGCCACTCCACATGGTGATTCAAATTGACATCAGTAACCCATAGGACATTGGCATAAAGCGCAAGTACAAAGGGAATTTGTCTACATCCACTCCCTTTACTGAAGAAATTCATTAAGTGGATGCAAAGATGGTATTTGTTTGAGTCAATTTTAACCAAGAGTCAAATTCAGTCAAAATTCAATCAATATGTAGAATTAAAAGCCGTTGGATTATGATCAAAATGCGAGTCTCAATTGGACCAAAATTGCAATTAAATTTGACCAAAAATTGAGTTTAATTTGGATTTAAATTGTTGAAAAATTTTGTTTACATTAAAGAGAACTAAATAGGCCAAATACTTGGACAAAACTTGGGACCAAAATTCATCAAATATTTGGACCAAAATGAAAATTATAAATTCTATAAAAATAGGTCCCTGGTTAGAATTTTCTAATAAATAAGTCATTGAGATGAAAATTTTGCGACAAAGTCATTGAAAGTTTAGAAGTTTCAAATTGATCATTATAGAATCCAAAGTCTATGAATGAACCCCTCAAAATTTTATACTTGCAAATAAATCTCTCAAAAATTTTATTTATAAATAAGTCCAAATTTTATTCAAAAAGGACCCTGAAAACTCAAATTTCTTACAAGTATGTTGTATTTGAGAAAAGCTGCTCGAAATTTAGAAAATAGCATTTTGGTCTAATTTTTCTCAAAATTATACAAATAAACCCTCAAAAATTTCTATTTGTAAATAAGTTCAACAAGGGACTCTAAAAATGTGCCCATAGAATTTATGAAATTATATTTTAGCCTAATTTTTGAAAATTTTATAAATAATCTCCTCAAAATTTTTATTTGTAAATAAGTCCAAATTCTATTTAAAAATGACCCTAAAAATTTAAGAATTTTTATTGATATGTTATTTTTGCAAAGAAGCCCTTGAATTTGTAAAATTACACTTTGGTCTAATTTGGCAAAAAATTTTGCAAATAACCCCCTTGAAAATTCAGCATCCCCAAAATAGTACAAATTCTCAATTTCTTCATCAGGAAAATAAATCCTACACAATCAATTACATGCAATCACTAGATTTTGGAAAAAAAAAAATCGAATGCAATTCCATTACAAATTAGGATCCAATCACAATCCAATTCGGGTTAATTAAAGATTTGAACTTGGTTCTCATGGAGGCTTATAAATTAGAGATAGCCTACAGTCAAAACAAAAGCAATGATGAAAATAGAGATAGAGGCAAAAGATGATCTAAAGTTACAGAGAGACGAAAGGAAATCATCACCATGGGAAAAATGGAAGAAATTAAGAATAGGTAATTCTCACCCATTGCCCTTTCTTCTTTCTTCTTGCCTTCCTCTTGTTTCCAAGCCCACTTTCTATCTCTATTGACCCTGCACCATATTTGCATTTTTTGTCGCACTCCTCTACTTCATCCCCTTCACGAGTCATTGGCAGCATCGTGATGCACTGTCCACAAGCCATTGCAGCTCGTGATTTTGTCACCAGTTGTTGCCACCCAAATCTAACTTCACTACATCACCTCCCTAATTGTAATAGCCATTCTCTAAAAACTTTGATTGGTGGTCTCACATTTGATCAAGTACAAGCAAATTGAGATCACCCCTATTCTCTTGTTCTTCTACCTTACTGTTCACCGATGAACCCTCATCAAAATTCTGCTTAATGATAGGTAGATGCAAGGTTCTCTATCTATAAGAAGGCTACCTCTTATAGTAGCAAGGCAAGCCTCCAATTGACCATCAGTCACATTGCTCACTTCCTTAAAGGTTGGCAAGTATGCCGAGCATGTTAGCACTTGCATCCCCATCTACCTTGCTACCATCCTTGAATACCTTGCCACCAAAGGAAGGGGCAAGGTGCCTCCTCACTACGGTCACAGCCAAAGAAGAAGCCAAGCCACCTTTGCTTGGCAAAACTGATTAAGAACCCAAAAAATTGAAGAAGGAGTAGTGAGCAAGAAGAAGTATAAAAGGGAAAAATAAAAAAAAATAGGCAGCTATGTGAGGAGAAGGGAGCCATGTAATTGAAGAAGAAAAAGAAGTTATCAAAAAATGAAGAGAAAAAAGAAATTGCATCTTATCTCAATTTTCATGCCACCAATCACCACGGCCACATGTGATCCTTGGTGTCTTGATGAACTTCATCAACATTGGGCCCACGCACAACCTCTCAAAAAATGGTGTTGAGGATGGCAGACTCCATGACCTCGCTACTGCCATCCACGGCATCTCAAAGTTGATAGTGAAGATGGTGGATTTTGTGACTCCTCTGTGGCCATTTGCAGCCACATCAAAGTTAGTAGACCTTGTGACCTCACATCTAAACCAACCTTCTGGCTTGCACTCTAGCCAGTCTTCAAGTTTGCATTCAACTAGCCTTCAAGCTCACATCTAGGCCAACCTTTAGGCTCACAGTCAACCAATCTTCATGCTCGCACTCAGCCTACCTTCAAGTTAGCACCTAACCTAGCCTTTGGACTCACCTCTAGCTAGCCTTTTGGCTTGCACTCAGCCAACCTTCAGGCTCGCATCAAAGCTAGTCTTCAGGTTTACACATAGGCCATCCTTTAGTCTTGCATCCAAGTTAGCCTTCGGGTTTGCACTTAGCCAAACTTCAGCCTCACATCCAAGCTAGCCTTCAGGCTCTCATCTATGCTAGCATTTGGGTTTGCATCTAAACCAACCTTTGTGATCGCTCTTAGCTAGCATTTAGGCTCACATCCAAGCCAACCTTCAAACTTGCATCTAGCTAGCCTTCAGGCTTGCTTCTAAGCCAGCCTTGGGCTCGAGCCTTAGTTAACCTTTATGCTCACACTCGGCCAACCTTCAAGCTTGTACCTTAGCTAGTCTTTAGGCTCACACCCAGCTAGCCTTTGGGCTTGCACTTAGCTAGCCTTCAAGCTTGCATTCAAGCTAGCCTTCAGGCTTGCACTTAGCCAGTCTTTGAGCTCGGATTCAAGCTAGCCTTTGGGCTTGCACTTAGCTATCCTCCAAGTGTGCATCCAAGCCAACCTTCGGGCTCACACTTAGTGAGCCCTGGCTCACATCCAAGCCAACCTTCGAGCTCACACTTAGCTAGCCTTGGCTCGCATCCAAGCAAGCCTTCATGCCCACATCCTAGCCAGCCTTTGGGCTTACACCAAGCTAACCTTCAAGCTCACACTTAGCCAACCTTCAATCTTGCATCCAAGTGAACCTTCAGGCTCTCACTCAACCAGCCTTTGTGTTCACATCTAAGATAGCCTTTGGGCTCACACCCAAGCTAGCCTTCAGGCTCATGTTTAAGCCAACCTTCAAGTGTCTGGCTTAGCCAACCTTGAGGCTTTCATCTAAGCAAGTCTTTAGACCCACACTAAGTTAGCCCTCAGGCTTGCATTAGGCTTGCTTTCAAGCTCATGAACCAATCCAACCTTTGGGTTTGCATATCTTAACTCAAGCTATGGGTTAGTCTAAAATCATTATAAATAGCCAAGGACCCTCAAATCAAATTGATATGAAGTAACTCAATCACAACAAGTGGACAAAGGCCAAGTTTGCTCAAATAGACTTAAATTCGTCAAAAAGATGGACAAAAGCCCAAATTGAACTGAACTCTAGAAAATCCAAATTGACTTAACCTAAATAAACTTAGATTCAACCCTAATCAAACTCAAGATGGGTTAATCTAAGAATTCAAATTAAGTTCAAATCAAATTCAATCAAGATTAAACTAAGTTCAAATCAAACCCTGACTGGGTCAAATCAAGTCCAAACTAAAAGTGCAAACTCAAAGTTAAACTAGAACTATGCTAGACTGATCCTGAATTGAAACCAAGTTGAATTAAATTGACTTAAGTTAGAGTCAAAGTCTAACATATCTGGACTCTATAGAAGTCCAATAGAAGGTCAAACTTGACTCAAGCTAAATGAAATCAAACTCAAGCCCAAACCATATTAGTCTCGATGGAACTAAATGTGATCAAAACAAGTCCCACTAGGAGTGTTGAAACCTCAGCAATACTCCAAGGCAATGAACAAAGGATTATGTCACCACCCTAACTTGAACCCAAATTACTTTGAATAGAAGTAAATAACTTCAAACTAAGTCTCACTGGGTGTGTTACAAAAGACTTCAATAATACTTCAAAGCTATACCCAACTCCTTAAGTGATTAGAGATGTTGTCAAATCAAAGAAGTTAATTGCCAATATGCATAAAGTTGTTAGCCACAATTGATAGTTACACCCAACCCCCTAACCCATCAGTGATTCTACCAAATTAATGAAGTCAATAAACAACGCCATCAAAGCTGTTAGCCACATTTCAAGCTAGTTGAACCCACAAGCAGTTGACGATGTGCCTCTCCAAGCTAGCCAAAACCACAAGTAGTTAGCAACATGCTCCTCTCCAAGTTAGTCAACCCCACAAGTAGTTAGCAATGTGCTCGTCAGGCTAGCCAACCCCAAAAGCAGTTGGTGATGCGCTCTTCAAGCTAGCCAACCTTAGAAGTAGTTGGTGATGTACTCTTCAAGCTAGTTAAACCCAAAAATAGTTGATGACATACTCTCAAAGCTATACCAAACTTTATGATCTATTGGTGACACTATCAAACCAACGAAGTTATCGCCTATGCCTTATCATTAGTTATAGAAACACTTTAAAAAAGGCAAAGAAATTATCACCTATGCCTTATTAGCTATGAAAACACTTTGAGAAAACACTAATGAAAATAACTCAGGAACCAAATTCCTACCATAGATTAAGCACCTAGAGTTCTTGCGAAGGCCACAACCTATTCACATTGACCAGCAAATCCTCAACAAATTAAGGCATTATCATTTTCACCCCAATAATTTCATGATACTAAAGAATGCAAGCACCACAAGGATGAAATCAATAGGCTTATTAAAGAAGGCAACCTTAGGTAGTTCATCTACAAGGTCAATGTGTAGAATAAACTCAAACATGAGAGAATCACAATGAATGTTACTCAAAAGGACCTTAAAAGGACCCCAATTCTGAGTTGCTACAATCATGGGCAACCTCAATATGATCCTAACTAGTCCACTGACTCAAAGTGATGCTCCAGCATCAATTGGCAAATGTTGAATCCCCGCTAGGGAACAGGAGGGCTCGAAAGAGATAGAGAAGAAGAGATACCATTATGAGCCAAACGATGAAGATATAGTCTTCTTTGCCAAGGACATTGAAGGAATTTTCACTCCTCACAATGATGCATTGGTGATCTAAGTGGTCTAGATGACTACGCTGCTCATTGTATCATGATAGATATAGGATATTTGGCAAATATTCTATTCACCCTAGCCTACAATCAAATGCAGACTAAGCAAAAGCTAGAGTCATACATCAAGACCCTCACTGAATTCATGAGGAACTTGATCACCCCACTTGGTATGATTAACTTACACCTCACCATTGGAGAAGATCCAAGGCACACCACAACAAAATCAAAGTTTGTGGTACCTCGGGGATGTTTTTCCTATAGACTAATATTAGGATGACTGGCACTCAATTAGCTCCAAGTGGTAATTTTAACTTTTTATTTGGTCATGAGGTTTCCTATAAAACATGGCACAAGTGAAGCATGAGGATACCAAAATCTCATTAAAAAGTGTGAAGCACCCTATTGGCAAAGCAGTTTTGGCCATAAAAGCAAGGAACAAAGAATAGTGGAGATCAATGAACCCATCACTAAGCTGAAAAAGGGACATATTGAGCCTATAGAATGGCTTATTAGCTTGGTTATTGATGACGCATCAAGGAGGGCACTCAAACTAGGGCGAACCTCATAGAGCCCTTCCGTACCAAATTACAAGAACTCTCAAGAGGGAGCGAAGATGTGCATGGGCTCTCGAGGATCTCCTAGGTATTGACTATTTGGTGGCTTAGCAGAAACTCATGATCGTAGAAAATCCCAAGTGAGTCAAGCAGAGTAAAAGGCACTTTGCCCTTGAACATGAAAAAGCTATCACTGCAGAGGTGAGTAAACTTTTTAATATAGGATTTATATGGGAAGTCCACTATCTTGAGTGGTTGGCAAACATAGTAATGGTAGAGAAATCTAATGGCAAATGGAGATTGTGCATCAACTTCATTGACTTGAATAAAGCTTGCTCAAATGATAGTTATCCTCTACCTAAGTTGACCAACTCATTTACTCTACCTTGGGCTAGCATCTCCTAAGCTTCTTGGATGTGTTCTTAGGCTACCATCATATTCAGATGAGTCACAAAGACAATGAGAAAACTACCTTTATCCCAAGGGCAACATATAAAAGAATGGTGAACAAAATTTTTGAGCCTCAACTCAGTAGGAATGTGGAAACATATGTTGATGATATGCTAGTGAAAATCCTCCAAGTTGATAGGTATTTGAAGAATCTAGAAGAGACTTTCTACATACTTTAGAGGTCTAGGATGAAGCTGAACCCAAATAAGTATGCTTTTAAGATAGGCTCAGGAAAGTTCCTTGGCTACCTAGCCTTGGAATGTAGAGTAGAAGTCAACTGTGAAAGGGTTGAAGTAGTTATGGAAATGAAGCTTCTGAGCTCCATCAAATAGATACAAATTATCACGTGCCAACTGGTGGTGCTCAATCACTTCCTATCCAGATCTGGAGAGAAGTTTTTGCCATTTTCTAAGGCACTCAAACAAAACTACATATTTGAATGGATGGAAGAATGTGACCGAGCCTTCGAAGACCTCAAAAAGCACTTAGCCAAACCACCCTTATTGATGAGACCTAAACTAAATATGATACTCTTCCTTTTTATAGCGACATTAGATCAGTTGATTAGTTCAATTTTAATAAGTGATTAGTGTAGAAAATAACACCTCATATACTATGTTAGTCATGTACTCATAGGTGTAGAGGTTCAATACCCTCCATTGGAGAAGTTAGCATACACCATAGTACTAGCAACCCAAAAGTCCAGCCCTTACTTTCAAGCACACTTGGTCATAGTGCTGACCAATCTTTCACTTTAGTAGATATTGTGAAAGCCAAATCCTTGGGAAGGTTGCTCTAGTGGTCCATCGAGTTAAGTCAATTTAATATCGCCTTTGAGGCTTGGAAGGGTATCAAAGCTCAGGCTTTAGCAGACTTCTTGACCTTATACCTAGTATGATGAGAATATGAGTCAAGGGAGGTTCAGGTACTGGCTCATCTTGTGAGTTGGGCTATAGGATCAATGCTGTCATTTAGACTTTAGACGTGTGAGTAGCTGAGTATTTAGCCCAACTTGAATTCAAGGTGTCAAATAATGCCGCAAAGTACTAAGCATTTCTCTTTAGATTACATATGGTTCGAGTAGTAGGAGCTAAAAAATTAAAGGTATTTAGCGAATCACAAATTGTGTTTTTGTAGGTTACTAGAGATTAGGAGGTAAAAGACACAACCATGGCTTAGTACCTAATTGAGGCACAAAAGCTTATGACAAAAATAGACCAAGTGGAAATTTGCTGGGTACTCCAAAACAGCAACACAAAGTAGATGCTCTCTCTCAACTAGCTTTGTCTTCTTCAAATTTGATACTAAGGCAAATCTTTATGGAGAATCTTCAGCAACCCAGCTAATTAAAGATCATTTAGATGAATTCGGTGGATACAGAGCCCTAATGGATGGAACCCATTATCACTTACCTCAAAGATGGGCAACTTCCTAAGGACCTAAAAGAGGCTTGGAAGACCATGAAGTTAGCCTTGAACATCACCTTATTAGAAGGAGTTTTGCATAAAAGATCCCTCATGTAGCTCTTCTTTATCTCAGGCCCAAGGAAGCCAACTATGACATCCGAGAGGTTCATGGCGAGATATGTGGGAACCATGGTGTAAGACAGGTCATGGCACCTAAGCCATTTAGACAAAGGTATTATTGGCTAAATCTAGCTTGTGAGGCATCTAAATTTATCTACAAAAGCAAACAACACAAGAGGCACACCTCCTTACTCCAAAGTTTGGTGGTTTAACTCTAACAAACATAATCTACATGGCTTTTTGACTAATGAAGAATGGATGTCTTAGGTTTCTTCCCATTAGCATCAGGCATTGGGTCAAAGGAAGTTCTTGGTGGTTGTCATTGACTACTTTACCAAATGCATGAAAGTTGAATGCTAGCTGCAATCATTGATAGAAATATTCAAGAGTTCCTATGGTAGAGCATGATCTATAGGTTCATATTGCCATCAGTGCTAGTTATAACCAATAGGAATCAACTTGACAAGTCAAGATTCAAAGAATACTATAGTAGTATCCACATATGACTAAGGTTTACCTTGATGACCACTCCTAATTTAATAACCTAGTTGAGATAACTAATCAAACCTTCTTTGAGGCATAAAGAAGCATCTCAGAAAAGCAAAAGGCATCCAGGTCAATGAACTACCACATGTTTTATGGTCTTGCCAACCATGCCATAGACAATAATCAAGGAGTCACCATTCATGCTAGCTTATGGCATTGAAGTTGTCAATCCAATGGAAATTGGTCTTACTTCACCTCAAGTTAGGCTTATGTTCCTAAAATGAATGAGGCAAATGTCTGAGTTGAGAAAGGATCTCATCCTTGAAATTTGGGAGAGGGTTTGCACTAGAGTTGCTGAGTGCTAGCAGTGAGTGGCCTGATACTATAATGCATGGGAACACAACTGCGAATTACGATCAGGTGACCAGATTTTTCGATGAACTAAACTTATTAATCAAGTTTTAGGTAAATTATCTTCAAACTAGATAGGCTCATTAAGAATTTCTAGTATCACAGGGATAGGGACATTTAATATTGAGCACCTGAACAATAAAGAACCTTATAGCACATGGTATGTAGATAACCTAAGAAGGTTTTATCTTTAGACTAGATTATGCCTCCATTATCCCTTTAGATATTGACAAGTCTTTTCCCAACAGACCACCAAAGACCTAGATCCACCTGAGGCATAAGACCTTGGTGATAAGCCAAGCATAAGTACTCAGATTCATCTGAGGATAGGACCTTGATGATAAGCCATGCATAAGATCTTGGATTCACCTGGGGCATAAGATCTCAGTGATAAGCCAAGCATAAGACCTCGGTTTTACCTAGGGCATAAGGCCATGATTATATCCGAGATATAAGACCTTGAAGATAAGCCAGACATAAGACATTAGATTAACCTGTTGCAAATGACCTCAGATTCGCTTGGGGCATAAGACTTTGGTAATAAGCCAGACATAAAACCTCGATAATAAGCTATCATAAGACCTTAAACTCACTTAAGGCACAAGACCTCAGATTCAATTGGGACATAAGATATTAATGATAAGCCAAGCAGAAGACCTCGAATTCACTAGGAGCATAAGACCTTAATAATAAGCCATGCATAAAATCTCATTCTGCTCAGGGCATAACACCTCAAGAATAAGCTAGGCATAGGACCTCGATTCTATGTGAGACATAAGACCTTGGTAATAAGCCCAGCATAAGACTTTGGATTCACCCAGGGTATAAGACCTTAGTGATAATCTACGCATAAGAACTTGGTTCTACCTGGGGTATAAGACCTCAGCGATAAGCAAGGCATAAGACCTTGGTTCTATCGAGGGCATAAGATCTTGACAATAAGTCGAGCACAACACCTTGGATTCACTCAAGGCATAAGACCTTAGTAGTAAGCTCAACAATAGGCCTCAAATTGACCCAAAGCATAAGGCCTCAGGAATAACATAGGCATAAGACTTCAGAACATGACAAGCATAAGACCTTGGTTTTATACCATATATACAACTTTGGTCATAAGCTAATCATGAGAAATTGAGAACTTTGCCAAGACTTAAGATTCTTTTGTAAACCTTTCACCTTAAGCCACAGTATGGACCTTGATGTTTTTCTCTTAATAGTCCCTTCTCTTCCCCAAGCCATTCTCCACTTGGTGGAAGGATGAGTATTGGCTATATCAAGTTTAAGAACCACTACTTAAGGAGCTCCAAAGCCAACCATTGCAAAGGGGAGCTATTACTTGTCACTTTATTGCAATCATCACCATGGATAAAGGGTGAAACTATATGTTGATTTACAAGCGTAATGAACAACAACTGACCTCTAAGTGAGCTTGGGCCAAGATGTGTGTAGGAGGGATGCGAGCCAAAGATGCAAAGGGAAAAGGCTCAAGTAAAATAAAATCTATTTCATTCATCAAAAGGATATCATATTCGATGAGAAACATGATTACAAAAAAGTTTTTTACAAAAAAGACAAAGGAGAATAATGTGAGACTTTTTAGATGATGCTAGGGGTTCAATGGACTCCTTTGGGATAACAAATGTTGGTGTCTTAGTAGATGCCTTAGCTTCTTTCTCACTACAGAGGATCTCCTCATACTCCCATTTGACATGCTGAATCCTCAAGTTGTTGCAAAGTTCCAATCGGAGGTCATCAAGTTTGAGGTCAGGATCATGATGAGTCTTCTTTACTATGTCACTATAGTAGAGGTAGCCCTCAAAGAAGTAGTTGGCAGAGAGAAGGATCCACTCTCAAAGATACTCATCAATGCCCTTGAACCTAAGAACAACCTGCATCTTGCCCAACTTTAAGGACTCCAAGTACTCTAAGCTCCAATGAAACATAGCCACTGCCTCATCTTTTTCATGGTCTACCTTCACCTTTTACCAAGCCTCCAGTTCCTTTAGCCTTGTTAAGTTTGAATCTTACTCCACCAAGAGGATATTTCTCTCCTCCTCTAACTCCTTCTTTGTCTTCCCAGCCTTGAGTTGGACTGACTTGAGTTGAGAATTGAGGAAGTTCACATCCTCCTTGACTTTAGTTGTCTTATTCTTCTCAAAAGCCATTTTCTTCTAAGCTTTCAAAATTATTGACCTATATAATAAAAAATTCACAGTGCTAACAATCAAGCTAAAAGGAAAAAAGGAGCAGCATTGATGGAAGAGGATGTTGGCACAAGTTCGGGCCCCCTTAATGAAGACCTGATCTACAAGGAGCCACTCAATGTAGGGCTTCCAATTTTCCCAAAATCTCTAAGGAAATACTCCTCAGTGTTCATCTCCTTGCTTAAAGAGATTAGATAATTGGAGGTTGATCATGCCCACACTTTAATATAAGGAGGAGAAGGTGTAGGTTTAGAAGTCATAACTACCTTCTTCCCACAGTCAACAAACTATGCAATAGAAGTGTTCAGTGCCTAACTGGACTCTCTTACGGATTCAACCCAAGAGAGGCTCTCAAAAGGGTGAGGTATTGCCTACCCATTCATTGTCTACTCTTCCTCCTCTCACTCCTTCCCTTGGCTTTGGACAAACTCTTGAGGTGGAGCCTTGCTTCTACTTTAGAAAATTTCTTCCAAGATGACAAGATTGGGAACACCAAAGGAGTGCCTACTTGTCACCTGAGAAAGTTATTCATGAATGAGATCTAGGTCAATCCTATACAAAATCTAACTAATGATTAAATCAAGGAGAAAGCAACTGAAGAGTCAAGAACACAAAAGTCTAAGGTACATACTAACTTCCCAATCCATGGATAAGCTATGCTCTAGCAGACAAGCCTTATCGAACCACATGGGAGTAGATCTAATATCCTCAACCACATCTACCTAAGAGATTAAAAGCTGGTGAACTTCATGGTGGACCTCTAGGTTGGGTTAGTGAGTGGAATGGTTGCCCCACTCACAACAAAGGACACTTAGTCTACCCTAGTAAAAATCCTAAGGGGATGGTCTCTCCAAAAGTATATGGAGTTAGGGTTTTGAGGAAACTAATGTACACCATTTCTTGGGATCAAAATACTATCTATCCCCTATTTTTGAACCTCGTCAGCCCTTGAAGGAATACCTAAACATTTTAACAGTAATGATGAAACCTTTAGATTGGCTAGGGTCTAAAGAATAGTGACAAATTATCTAGTGTTGGGCATAATTTGATCAAGGGAGAGGTTTTAGTCTCCTAGGATATCCCTGGTAAAGCTATCTACATGTTGCCTAAAACCAGTTTTGACATCTCCTGAAAGATCTAAACTCAAACCCAAACTCCTCTCTTAATTTCTTGCTTCCTGCTCAGACACCCACAAGTCCAACTCAGTTTCATCTGGAAAGTCGAATACATTGACTAAGTCCTCAAGGTTTATCTTTGAGAAACTAGTTTAGAAATTCAACCTATCACCTTGCACACAGCTAATGAAGTACAAAGTCAAGTTCCACTTTTCAAAGCCGAGCAAGGTCCCCTAATAAAAAATAAAAGCCGCAAGGGTTAAAAAGGATAAAAAATGACAATTCCTCTAGGGTAATTTCTCAAGTGGACTTGGAGCCACCGATGGGGGATTAGTGGATGGCTTGGAGCCAACCTCTATATAAGAGGATATGACAGCTAGAGGAGCTGGCCCATTAGAGGTCACAATAGTAATGGAGGGCATGGAGCTTGACCCACCAACACTGGGAATTGAGGTGGATGTTGCCTTAGAGGATGAAGCTATGACTTCTAGGACTGATGGAGTGGTAGGTCCCTTACGGAATGACAACCCCCCATGTAGGGGAGGAAGGAGCAAAAGAAGATGTCATTTTAAAAAAACTTAGCAAATGAAGAAGGAAAGAAAGCAAGGGTTGCAAAAGACATAGGAAAAAAATTACCAAAAATGGGTGAAAAGAGAGGAAGAATTTTGTAAATAGCCTTCCCCAAATCATCAGATCATTGCCATATGAAACAAGGAAGCCTAAAAGGTAGGTAATAGAGATCACCACACCGATCATGTGGGACACATGTCCACATCAAAGGCCAACTCGGTATCTAAAGGGATGCCACTGGACAGTCACCTTGGAACATGATGAACCCTAATAATTTTGCATGATTCAATAGGATGGTGTCTCAGTTACTGTAGAAGTGTTGTTCATTGGCAACACATACCTGCCACAATGACATAAACAAGTGATTCACCTCACGATGAGTCATGACGGACATTGCCCCTCCTGGTTTAATGAAAGTGGTAGACTTAAACCTAAAGAATTCATAATTGTCTATTAACTTTATTTGAAGAAGGCATCTATCTAACTAACTAAGCAAGCTCATGACTACCATAGTTTGATTTGATTTGAAAATTGATGGCCTCATTGGCACGTTGTTAATTAATTTTGAGCTTCACTAATAGCTCTGGGGGGTTGGCTTAGTTACGCATTACCAACAACTTTTTAGTTGGCTTAGCTGTGAATTGTGGTCAATGACTTTGAGCTTGTTTTTAGTTGACTTTAGTCAATTTTTGATTTGATAACCTATGGCCTCATTAGTATGTTGTCGATTAGGTTTGTGGTGCTGCCAATAACTTTTGGGGTTGTCTTAGCCAAACATCACCAATGACTTTTGAGTTGGTTTGGGTTTGAAGTATGGCCAAAGGCTTTCTCTAGTTTTAAATTTTGTGAACTGGCTAAGGCTAGTGGGCCAATCCACTCCAACCTCTTGACTTGTACAATATGGTCTTGTAAAGTGTGGATAGAAGAAGAACTCAAGTCTGGTGCTATCCAGTCCTTCCTTGTGTTACTAAGAACTAGATTTACAACTTTAAATTGGCTTATGAATTGTTCACGCCTGATGCCAAGGTTTCTCCACTATGTGATGTAATCCAAGACCAATTTGCTGTCACACTTTACTATTGAAATGAGGTTTGCAATGATCACCTTGTTGCTGATTCCTCCAAACCTCATTTGGAAAATTTCTTACATTTGGACCAAGTTTGTATGGACTCTAATTGTAACTAGAATACCACTCAAATACTACCCCTATTAAACTTGTTGGAAATTAATGAAATAACAAAGGGTTATTACTTGAGTCCCCACATAGAGTCACAAAATAAGGCACGTGCGATTCAGGGTTACCATTGCCATTAAATTATTTGAACTTAGGCACTATAAAGCCTTGCAAATATGGTACTTGGTCATGATGATTAGGGTATAGTTTATTTGAATCATTTATCATACCTGTGTCACTTCCTTATCTTATTTATGCAGCCACTATTTATTGTACTTGCTATAGGATGTATGCTAGCAGCTCTACATTGGTAAGAATTCCTAAGCTCGGGGTTTAGGTATCCCTTATCGGTGGAGTAGATGCTTGTGAAGGACCTATATTTTTTGGGATTTCACCTACAAGGGGTGTGTCTTCTATGACCTCAATAGCTTCATTAGATGACTGTTGAGATCACTCCAACTTGTTTAGCTTTTGTCTCATTTGTATCATCATCTCCATTAATTTCATAACCTTATTCTAAGCTTTATCCTTCTCTTTCCCTTGTTGTCTTAGTTTCTCTTACAATGCTTTTATGGTCATTTCCTCATTTCAACTTTCAATTAGGAACAAGGCTTCTATTATTATAGTACTAGTAATATGGTAGTAGTAGTATACTGGTGTTAGTATAATAATAATAGCAATATAGAAGAATAGCAGTGTCAGCATAGTCAACACACAATAGTAGTTATAACATTACTAGGTGTATGATAGTAGTAGTATGTTAGTGTCACTATAGTAGCAATAATAATATAATAATAATAGTATATTAGTGTCGGTATAATAGTAGTACTATACTAGTAGTAGTATACTAATGTTAGCATAGAAAAAGTAACAGTATAGTAGTAGTAGTCGTAATACACCATTAATATTAGTTGTTATTGTACTAGTAGTAGTATAATAGTAGTAGTATAGTGGTAAATTATCAGTAGTATAGAAGTATAGTAATACAGTAGTACTAGCAATAGTAGCAGAGTAGCATACTAATAGTAGTATATTAGTAGTTAGAGTATAATAATAGCAGTACTAGTGGTAGTATAGTTATAATAGTAGTAATAATAGTATAATAGTAGTAGTAGTAGTAGTATTATCATATACTAGTACTAGTACTATTAAAGTAGTAGTAGTCATAGCAATAACAGTATTATATTAGTAGCTGCAATAGTAGTCGTAGTGGTCTTATAATAATTGTAATAGCAATAATAGGATAGTAGTAATCATAATATTAATGTACCTATAGTGTATAAAAATATTGGTAGTAGTATTAGTAGTAGTATGAAAATATTAATAGTATCATAATAGCCGTGATATAGCAATAATAGTAGCAACAGTATAAAAACTATAGTAAAAGTATGGCAGTATATTAATAATAGTAATAGTTGTAGTAGTTGTTGTTATTGTACCAATAATAGTAGTAATATTAGCAGTATAATAGCATAGTAATAACAATAAAAGCAAAAGTAGTATAATAGTTAGTAGAAGTTTTATAATATTTGTAATATAGTGGTATAGTAATAGTAGTATAATACTGTAGTAGTAGTATTACTAGTATATTAGTTGTAACAGAGTAGTAGTAGTAGAAGAATAATAGTAGTAGTATAATGGGGGTAGTAGTATAGTAGTTGTATAATAGTAATAGTATAATTGTATTATGTTAATATTATAATAGTAGTGTCGTAGTAGTAACATTAGTAGTAGTAGGATGATAGTATAGTAGTATAATATTGTAATAATAATATAGTTGTACTATTGTAATTTAGTCTTAGTAATAGTAGTAATAATTATAGCAATAGTATCATCATAGTAGTTGTAATAATAATAGTAGTAGTATAGTAGTAGCACTAATAGTAATAGTAGCAATAATAGTAGTACTACTAATATAGTAGTGTGAATACAAGTGCAGTAATTTTTGTAGTACAGTAATAGTATTAATAGTAGTATAATAATAATATAATAGTAGTAGTATACTACAAATAATAGTAATATACGACAAATAGTACTAATAGATAACTTCTAGTATAGTAGTAATAGTATAATTATAATAGTATTAGTAGTAGTACAGTTATATTAATGGTATAATAGTATAATAGTAGTATTATTTATAATAGTATAGTTATTATAAAGTAGGAGTGCAATAGTAGTATAGCAGTAGTAATAGTAGAAGGACCATATTTGTATTTGTACAAGTAATAGTAGTCTTTGTAGTATAATAGTAGCATAATAGTATAATAATAGCAATATAGTAATACTAGTTTTATAATTAACTCAGATGGATGTTTCATTTAATATTTGATGGATGTTAATGACTTGGATTGATTTCATTGTATGGTTGACTATCTTGACTTGTGTTAGTTGACCGTCTTAAGATAAGGAGTTTTACTAACGACTTTTTATTTATTGTTAGTTAAACTTGACTTGAGAAAATGGTTAATGGCCTTAGCTTATGCTAATCATTTTTAATTTAATAATCAATGGCCTTTTGGTGTATTGTCGATTAGCTTCGAAGTATCACCAAAGGCTTTTGGAGTTAGTTTAGCTTTAGAGCATGGCCGATGACTTCAAGTGTATCATCAATTCACTTTGTTTGATAATTGATTGCCTTATTGGCATGTTGTTAATTAAGTTTAAGATATTACCAATGACTTTTAGGGTTGTCATATCCAAGCATCACCAATTGCTTTTAGGGTTTATTTAGTTTTGAAGTGTGTCCGATGACTTCAAGCATGTTGTTAGTTGATTTTTTCTAATAATTGATAGCTTCATTGGCTTATTGTCAATTACGTTTGAGGCATCACTAATGGCTTTTGGGGTTGGCATAGCCAAGTGCTACAAATGGCCTTCGGGATTAATTCAACTTTGAAGTATGGCCAATGGCTTTTAGCGTGTTGTTAGTTAACTTCATTTAATAATCAATGGCTGTATTGGCATGTTATCAACTAAGTTTGAGGCATTTCCAATAGCTTTTGGACTTGGTCTACCCAAGTGTTACAAATGAATTTTAGGGTTGGTTTAGCTTTAAAGTGTGGTTAATGGCTTTAAGCATATTATTAGTTGACTTCATCTAATAATCGATGACCTCATTGGTTTGTTGTCGATTAAGTTTGAGGCTTTGCTAATGACTTTTGGGGTTGGCTTAGCCAAGCGTCACCAGTGGGTTTTTTGGTTTGTTTAGTGTTAAAGCATGGCTGACAACTTTACGCATGTTATTGATTAGCATTGTTCAATAACTAATAGCCTCATTGGCATTTTGTTAATTGTGTTTTAGGCATCACCAACGGCTTTTCAAGTTGTCTTAGCCAAGCATCTTCAATAGCTTTTGGGGTTGGTTTAGCTTTAAAGTGTGGTTTGACTTAATTTAGAGTTCTACTCAAACTTGTTATGGTTTAGATCAAATGGGAGTTCTAATCAAACTTATTGTGAGTTTGAATATGGTTTAAGTTAATTTTGAGTTCTATTCAAAATTATTGTGGTTTAGTTTGATTGTGGTTTGACACAATTTAGAGTTCTCTTTGAACTTGTTAAGTTTTAGTTCAATATGGTTTGACTCAATTTATAGTTTTATTCAAACTTATAGTGGTCTAGTTTGAGTGTAATTTGACGCAATTTATAGTTCTATTTGAACTTGTTGTGATTTAGTTCGATGTCATTGGACTCAATTTAGAGTTCTATTTGAACTTGGGGTGGTTGTTGTTTGACTCAATTCAAAATTCTATTCAAACTTATTATGGTTTAATTCAAATGTTGTTTGACTCAATTTATAGTTCTATTTAAACATATTGTAGTTAGTTCAAATGTGATATGACTCAATATAGAGTTCCAATCAAACTTGGTGTGATTTAGCTTGAATGTTATTTGACTCTATTTAGAGTTCTATTCAAACTTGTTGTGATTTAGTTTGAATATAGTTTGACTTAATTTAGACTTCTATCTGAACTTATTATGGTTTAGTTTGAATGTTATTTGATTCAATTAGATTTCAATTTGAATCTATTATGGTTTGACTCAATTGGTGTTCAATTTGGATCTATTTTGATTTAGATTGAATGCTATTTTACTCAATTAGAGTTCAATTCGAACAAGTTTTGAGTTTGGATTAACTTAATTTCAACCAAAACTGACTAAGATTTGGACTGATGACTTACCTGATTATGGTTGAATCTAAACCTAGGTCATAAGTTTTTTAACTAAAATAAACGACCAGTTGGGATACTAGTCAACTAGGCAAAATGGGCATCAATTTAGGTTCAATAGAACCAGACAATCAGTTTAGGTTTTGGCCACTAGACAGAGAGGATTCTATTTTTGCTTGATCAAAATTGGGTGATTGGTTGGGGTATTGGTCACCCAATAGGGAACCTGCAGTTTTCTATTTCACCATAAGTAGTTAACTAGTTGAGGATATTGATTCACCATGAGAGCTTTGCTAGTTATGGTTGAGTATGACCAGTCGGTTAGCCGATAGAGAGCTTTACTACTCATTTGGATTAGTTTTAGTCCATTTGTTTTTTAGCCTTTCAAGCTTATTTGTGCTTTGTCTGAATCACTTTGATTTATTTTATTTGATTCAGCAAAACTAACTTGATTTCAATATGGTTGATCCATTTAAATAATTTATATTTATCAATTTTATTTTAGTTTGAGAGCCCTCGAACTATCATAATGATTTTGGGTGAGCTTGCAGGTTGACCTTAAGTTGCTTTGACTTTCAAGCTACCCGCAGCCAGGCCATTAATTAATTTTTGACTTTTAGAGAAGCCCACAAGCTATATTTTAGTCGATTAGATATTTAGGCATGCCCATAGGCAAGCCTTTAGTAAGAGTTCAAATTTTGGATGAGCCTACAAGCTAGCCTTTCATCTGAATAGACTTTCAGGTGAGCTCGATATCTGACCTTTAATTTGAATTGGCCAATGTTATACAATAATAATTACTATTACTACTAATATTAGGCTGCTATTATGCTACTACTACTCTGACTAAAACTATATTATTACTATACAAATGCTATACATTTTACTACTATTACTTTCACTACTCTTACTACGATGTGAATATGCTACTACTACTATACTATGACTATAACTCTTACTACTATATGAGTATGCTATTACTACAATACTACCGCTACTACTACTTCAAGTACTATGCTATACTGCTATTATATTGCTATACCATACTGCTATAATATTATTATATTACTATACTTTTATACTATTATTATTTTTATATAGTCTAGAACACAAGAGCGGGGTAGTGGTGAGCATCAAGTTTTTCCTACTCCCTTACTTATTTTCTATCATTCATGATTGTAAATTTAAATTCCTTAAATTGTAATATGAGGGTATGCCCTTCCTTAAACCATGCACCCATCTCCTCAAACCAATTAATCATATTTTCTTCTTTCGTGCCTCTATTATTATTATCTAGGTTCCTTCATTTAGGATGTTCTTGACAACTATCAAGGTGATTAATAATAGGGGCTTGCGTTTATTGAGAAGTCATGTTCTCACAATACTTAATTGCACACTCAAATCAACATACATTTTTCATTTGTTATTTTGAGATTACTTTGTGGAGTCTTTGCCATCACAAGTTGACAATTTTGGCTCTGCACCAGGTTGCACCTGAACTAAAACTAGGTCACACCTAAACTTAAACCAAGTTGATTTTAAACCAAAATCAGGTTGAACCTAAACTAGAACTAAGTTGAATCAAATAATCTTGAACTTGAACCCAAGTCCATCATGGTTCGAACCCACACTCAATAAGGGTCCAACTTAGGTCAAATCCAAATCTATAAACATATTGAACCATGATCCATCAAGAACCAAATTAGGGTTGGATCAAAGATTATTTAGGGTTAGTCTACAACATGTCCAAAGCTATTGGCAATGCCTCAAAGTTAATTCAATATATGCTAAGGAGACGATCAATTCCCTAATTGAGGATGATTAGCATAAGCCAAGGCTGACAATCATTTTTTCAAATCAAGAAAATCTAAGGTAGGCTTGAACTCACTTAGTAGGCCAGTCTTATGCCATTTTTGAATGTGGTTAATCGATAACAAACTTAATATTGTCAACCACACTTTGAAGCTAGGCAAACACATGCTTGAAAGCCATTGGTAATGCTTCAAACTTAATCGATAACATGCCAAAAAGATCATCGATTATCAATTTAGAAATGCTCAATATAAGACAAAGTTGCTAATCATTTCAAATCAAACTATAGGTCATTTTAAATTTGCTTAGTCAGTTAACTTGGTGGCTTGTTCAAAAGAAGTCAACTAGCATTATCCACAAAGTCATTAGACACACTTCATGTTCATCCAACATAGGACCAAACCCAATGGTAGCACTTCAAATATAATTAAAGCTATTGATTATCAAATAGAAATGGTCAGCATTAGCCAAGGCCACAATCCATTTTGAAACTAATCAAACTAAAGGCAAGCCTGAACTTGCTTAGTCAATTAGCCAACTGTCGTGTTTGAAAGAAATCAATCGACAACATACTTAAAGCCAGTAGCCACTATTTGAAGCTAGGATAACACATGCTCAAAATCCACTTACAATGCTTCAAACTTAATGATAATAGTAGTAGTATAATATTATCCGATATCATTAGTTGTATGGTAGCAGTAGTAATGGTAGTATAGTAGTAGTGCAATCATAGTATTATTGTAGAAGTAGTAGTATAACAGTAGTAATATTAGTATTAGTTGAAGTACAGTAGTAGTAGTAGTAGTCATATATTAGTCGTAGTAGTAGCAATATGGTAGTAGTAGTTGTAGTTGTAGTATATTAGTAGTTGTATTATAATTATAGTATAGTGGTAGCAGTAGCCATAATCACAGTAGTCGCAGTGGTACTAGCAATAGAAGAAGTAGAAATGGTTATATAGTAGTTGTGATAATGTATAATAGTAGCTGTGTAGTATTATGTTAGTGGTAGAGTAGTAGTAGTATAGTAGATAAAGTATAGGAGGAGGAGGAGTAATAGCAGTAATATGATAATATAATAGTAATAATATAGTAAAATAATAATGGTAATACAGGATGAGTAATAGTAATAGTAGTAATATAGTAATATAATAGTAGTATACTAACAATAACATAATAATAGTAATAACAGTACAAATATGACAGTAGCATTATCATATAATATCAGTAGTAGTAGCATAATAACAGTGATAATAATCACTATATAGTAGTAGTTGTAATAATATAGTAATAATTGTAAAAGTTACAGTATAATAGAAGTAGAATAACAATAGAAGTATAGAAGTTATAGTAGCAGCGATAGTATAGTAGTAATAATAGTATAGTAGTAGTAATATAGTAGTAGTATTGTAGTATGATAACAGTATAAGTGTAACAGTACTATTCACAATAGTATAGTAGTTGTAGTGCAGTAGCCCTAGTAGAAGTATCATAGTAAAAATAGTAATATTATTAGTAGTATAATAGTTATAATAGTAGTGTAATAGTATTTTTTTTATAGTAGTATAGTTATATTAGTATAATAATAGCAGTAGTAGTCATAGTATAATAGTAAAATAGCAGCAATAGTAGCAGTACAGGGGTAGTAAAAGTAGTAGTAGTATTGTAGTTGTAGTACAACAGTAGTGTAATAGTAGTACAATATTAGTGTCATAGTAGTAATAATAGTAATAGCTGTATATTAGTATTATTATAGTATAATAATAGTAGTAGTATATTAGTAAAGTAGTATTAGTAGTATAGTAGAAATAGTAGAAGTAGTAGTATAGTACTATCAGTAGTATTATTAATGTAGTGGTATAATAGTAGTAGTAGTACTAGTATATTAGTATACTGGTAGCGGTACTGATAATTATAGTAGTAATAGTTGTTATATAGTACTAGTAGCAGTTTAGTATTAGTGTCATAGCAGTAATTATAATGGTATAATTGTAGTAGTGGTATAATATTAGTTGAGGCAGTTGTATAGTAGCTATAATAGCAATATGGTAGTAATATTAGTGGTATAGTAATAGCATTATTGTAGTAGTAGTGTATAATAGTAGTAGTATGATAGTACTGGTAATAGTAGTATAATAGTAGGAATAGTATAATAGTAAACTATAAAAGTAATGTAGTATAATAGTTGTGGTTACAGTTTGAGTAGTGATAGTAATAGCAATGATATAGTAATATAGTAATATAGGAATATAATAATAGTAGTGGTATCGTAGTACAAAAATATAATAATAGTATTATAGTAGTAATATAATAATAAAAGTAACAACAATAGTATAGTGGTAGTATGGTAGTATAATAATAACAGTAAAATAATATTAATTATAATAATAGAAATATAATAGTAATTATGGCAGTATGAAATTAATTGTACTAGTAGTGGTAGTATAATATTTGTAATATAATAGTAGAAGTATAATAGTAGTGATAGTAGTATAATAATAATAGTAAAATAGTTGTAATTATAGTGTAGAAGTAATAGTATAGTACTAGTGGTAGTATAGTAGTATAGTGTTATACTAGTATTCTAGTCTAATAGCAATAAAAGTACAATAGGAGTATTATAGTAATATAGAATTAGTTGTATAATAGCACAAATAGTAGCATAGTATTAAAAGTATAGTAATACTAGTATAATATTAGTACTAATACTATTATAATAGCATTTGTAGATTTAGTAGTATTGTACTATTAGTATTAGTTGTAATAGTATAGTATACTAGTAGTAATAACGTAATTTAGTGGTAGTAGTAATATAATAGTAATAGCAGTAGCATTGTAATAATAGTAGCAGTAGTAGTATTGTATAGCATTACTTGTAGTAAAATATTAGTAGGAATAGTATTTTATTGGTAGTAGTTCTAATAATATGGTAGTATTATTAGTAGTATAGTAAGCGTAATAATATAGTATAATAATACTAGTAGGATAGTAGTTGTTGTAATAGTTTAGTGATAGTAGTAATAATAGTAATATTGTACTATATTAGAATTAGTTGTATAAAAATATTGATAATATTATAGCATTCGTAGTTGTAATATAGTAATAGTCATGCATAGTAATAGTAGAAGTATCATTGCAGTAGTAATATTAGTATAATAACAGTTATAGTAATAGTAGTAGTATCAATATAGTACCACAAGTAGTATTTTAATTATATCATTGCACTAGTAGTAAAATACTAGTACCATTTTAGTTATATTATTATAATAGTTGTATAGTAATAATATAATACTAGTGATAGTATAGTAGTAGTATTATAATAATAATAGTAGTTGTAATATAATACTAGTTATAATATAATAATAGTAGTAGTAGTAGAGTAGTTGTATTTATAACATAAAAGTTGTCAAAGTCGTAGTAGTATTGGAATATAGTATTAGTATTAACATTATAGTAACAATAGTAGTTTAGTACTATTAGTAGAATACTAGTACAATAAAAGTACTAGTAGTATGGTACTAACAATAGTAAAAGTATAATAGTAATAATTATAGTATACTAGTGTTAGTATAGTATAATAGTAGTATCGTTGTATTATTAGTACTATGATACTATTACTATTATTATACTTCTATTGCTATAGAATTATTATACTACTACTAACACTGTACTTCTACTATTATAATACAACTACTAATAAATCACCATAAAACTATACTACTATAATATTATATTGTTATTACTATAGCACTATAAAATTAATGTTATATAATATTTACTATACTATTATACCACTATTTCTACTTCTTCTGCTATTATTATGCTATTATATTACTAGTATTACCACAAGTACTACTATAACAATAACAACTACTAGTATAACTTCTATTATTACTCATATACTATCATACTTCTACTATTGCTCTTCTATTATTGTTGTTATTACTGCTATACCACGACCACTAGAATACTACTAATAATTTTATACTACTACTAATATGACTTGTAAAACTTTTAAATACTACTATATTATTATTATTATTACTACAACAACTCTTATATGACTACTACTACTACTGTTGCTGCTACGATAACTATACTACTGCTATTGCTGTGACTACTACTAATATGTTACTACTAGTACTACTATATTATAATATTACTTCTACTATTACTATTATACTTCTATTGCTATTAATGCAACTATACTACCATTAATACTACTAGTATTATATCACAACTATTAATCAATTACTATTATTATACTATTCTACTGCTATTACTACTAATATTATATTACTATGCTTTTATACTACAGATAATTTATCACTATACTACTACTATTATACTACTACTAATATAATGACTAATACTAATAATGACATATTACTACTACCACTACTACTATATTGTGATTAGTTCTATGCTAATATTACTATACTACTACTATTATATAACGACTATTATACTGACACTAATATACTATATAGATACGACTATACTACTATACTGTTGCCACTACTACGCTAATACTACTATATTACGATTATTATACTAATAGTATGACACTACTATATTATTTTAGTATAACAAATAGCACTACTATACTAATATACTACTATACTAATACTAATATGTTACTATACTACTATACTACTACTACAATACTAATATACTACCATACTACATCTATTACTATACTACTAGTGTATTACTATTATTATACTTCTATTATACTATTATTATACTCCTACTACTGTACTGCAACTAATACAATTATTATTATACTACTTTAATATACTGCTACAATGATAGAACTATACTACAATATGACTACCACAATGTCATTATAAGTATTCTACTACTTACAATATATTGTCAACTATTACTAGACAACTGACTATACAATAATTACAACTACGACTGCTACCATAGTACTAAACTAATATGCAATTATACTACTATATTATAATACTTTACTATTATACTAATACTGCTATATTTTAATACTACTATTATACTCCAATAATAACAACATCAACTGCTACCACCACACTGATACTACTAATATATTATTACTACTATTTTACTACTCTACTATTATACTATTATGATATACTACTACTGTTGCTGCTATAATATAATTATATTACTAAACTACTACAACTGCTATACTACTAATAGTACATACTACTAGTACTATTGTGCTAGTATACTACTATACTACTATTATTATTATACAACTATATTGCTATATTTGAATACTACTATGGCATTACTGTAATTTTACTCTTACTAATACTGCTATACTACAGCTCCTAATGCTATACTACTATAATAATATTACTACTACTATACTACTATTATACCATTACTAATACTATTATTATTATATTACTACCGTTACTAATAGTACTATTATTATTTTATATTACTACTACACTACTACTATTAGTACTACTACTATTATTATACTATTAGTATACTACTACTATACTATTATTGCTACTATAACTATACTACTAGTGTCGTACTTCTAATACTATAACTACATTACTATACGATTACTATAATTATACTACTATTAGCACTACTATTACTACAACTATAACTATTATACTAGTAGTAGTTTTCCTACTATACTACTACTGCTGTTACTATTGCTACTATAGTATTACTATACTACTACTATACTACTACTACTATACTACTAGTACTATACTGTTATTATACTATTATTGTACTACTACTATTACTACTACCATAGTACCATACTATTGCTTCTATACTTCTACTATACTACCCTTATATTACTAATATTATACTGCTAATATTATACTACTGCTAGCACTACTATTAATATACTACACAATTAGTACTAGTACTACTATACTACTACTACACTATTGCTATACTGTTACTGTTATATTATTATTATACTACCATACTGTTACTATGCTCTTACAAATACTTTTACAACTATACTACTTTTATACTAGTACCACTTTTGTATTACCCCAGCTACTAATAGTACTATACACTACCATGCTACTACTACTAATATTACTATACTACAACGAAAAGAAGTTAACTGACAACAAACAAAAAGACATTATTGAAACTACAAATCTTAATGGGGTCAACTAACATAAGCCAAGGCATTCAGCCACACATTGAAATCAAGCTGAGTCATTAACATCCACCAAATATCGAATCAAGTATCCATCAAAGTCAATTTTAACTCAGTCTAGGGTTAGCAGTGAGCATCAAACATTTCGCATTCCCTTACTTATTTCTTGTCATTTATGATTGTAAGTTTAAATTTCTTAAATTGTAAAGTAAGGGTATGCTCTTGCTTAAACCATGCACCTTTTTTCTGAAATCAATCAATCATGTTTCTTCCTTTCATATCTTTATTTTTATTAACTAGGTTCTTTACTTTAGGAGGTTCTTGACAAGTATTAGGGTAATAGTAAAAACAAGGGCTTGTGTCTATTGGGATGTCATATTCCCACAATGCTTGATTGCATACTCAAACCAACATACATTTTTTTTATTTTGAGATTGCTTTATGGAGTCTTTGCCATCCTAGATTGATAATTTTGCCTCTGCACCAGGTTACACCTAAACTATAATGAGGTCACACCTAAACTTAAACCAAGTTAAACCTAAACCTGAACCAAGTTTAATCAAATCATCTTGAACTTGCACCCAAGTCCATTAAGGTTCACCTAAACCCTGTAAGGGTCCAACATAAATAAAACCCAATTTCATTAACATGTTGATCCATGATCCATCAAGAACCTAATCAAGGTTGGATGGAAGATTAATTATGCTTAGTCTACAACACTCTCAAAGCCATCAATAACACCTCAAACTTAATTGATAACACACTAATGAGACTATTGATTCTCTAATTAAAGATAAATAGCACAAGCTAAGGCCACCAATCATTTTTTCAAATCAAGCAAAAGTAAGGCAGGTTTGAGCTCACTTAGTTAGTCAGTCTTATACAATGTTTGAATATGATCAATTGACACACTTCAAAGCTAAGCCAAGACAGGCTCAAAAGCCATTAGCAATGCTTCAAACTTAATCGATAACATGCCAAAGAGGCCATCAATTATCAAATTAGAAATGGCCAGCATTAGACAAAGTTGCTAACCATTTCATATCCAACTAAAGGTAGGCTTAAACTCACTTAGTTAGTAAACCCGATGGCTTGTTCACAAGAAGTCAACCAACATCAGCCATAAAGTCATCAGATAAACTTCATGCTCATCCAACATAAGATCAAATCCATTGGTGATGCTTCAAATATAATCAAAGCTATTAATTATCAAAATAAATGGTTAACATTAGCCAATGCCATAGTCCATTTTGAACCAAACCAAACTAAAGGCAAGCTTGAATCCACTTAGTAAATTAGCCATATGTTGTGTTTGAAAGAAGTCAATTGACAACATGTTTAAGCCATTAGCACACTTTGAAGCTAAGCCCATATGTGCTCAAAATCCATTAACAATGCTAGAAACTTAATCAACAACATGCCAAAGAGGTCAATGTTAATCAAACTAAAGATCAAAAGAAGCCAACTAATAAGAAGCACAATGTAGTTAATGAACTTCAAATCTTAAAAGGGTCAATTGACACAAACCATGATAGTCAGCCACATCTTAAAATAATGCCAAATTATCAACATACACCTAGATTAAAACTAAGGACCATCTAGTCATATTTCAAGTGCACAGGATCCTGGAAGCATTGAGTGTGAGGCACTTCCCTTTTCCTCTTTTATTTTCATAATGTTTACGATTTTGAATTTAAATTTCTTAAATTACAAAGTGAGGGTATGTTCTTTGGTAAGCCATGTATTTTTTTCTCAAACTAATCAATTATATTTATTTTCTTTGTATCTCTAATTTCATTAGTTAGGTTGCTTGTTTCAGGAGATTCCTAATAATTGATTGGATAATTAACAATAGAGGCTTCTGCCTATTGAAAATCATATTCCTAAAATGCTTGATTATGTTGCAATCTATCCTTAAATTTTATTTGTTATTTTGATATTACTCATTGGAATTTGTTGCTAACCCAGGTGATTTATTTCAGCTCTACAGTAGTATAATAGTAGCATAGTAGTAGTAATAGTATTATAGCAGTACTAGTAGTAATAGTATAGTAGTAGTATAGTAGTAGTAGCAGCAAAAGTAGCACTACTTATACTAGTAGTAGCAAAAACATTGTTGTAGTATAGTAGTAGTAGTATAGCAATAATAGTAGTAGTATATTATTATAGTACCAATATACTAATATAGTAGTATCATAGTATAATAGTGGTATAGTAATAGTGAAGTATTACCGAAGTACTGGTATAATAGTAGTTGTTATATTTGTAGGAAAAAGAAATGGAGGAGTAGTAGTATAGTACCACACTACTATTACTAGTAGAAGTAGTGGTAGTATAGTAGTAGTAATAGTGCAGTCGTAGTAATAGGAGCAATATAGTATCGTAGTAGTTGTAGTAGTACTAGTTGTAAAAGTAGTATAGTAGTATAATAGCAGTAGTGTTAGTAGTAATAGTAGTAGTAGTTATGTAGTAGTAGCAATAGCATAGTAGTAGTACAAGTAGTAGTTTAGCAGTAGAATAGTAGTAGTAATAGTAGTAGTATAGTAGTATTTATAGTATAATAATGGTGGTAGTATAGTAGTAGTATAGTTATTATCACATTAGCAGTAGCAATAGTATTGTAATTATAGTATAGTAGTAGTGTGACAGTAGTATAGTATCAATGTTACAGTAGTAGAAGAGTAATAATAATATTATATCATAGTAGTAGTAGATCTATATTAGTAATATCATAGTAGTAATTATAGTAGTATATTAGTAGCAGTGGCATAATACTAGTTGTGTGGATAGTATAGTAGCATAGTGCTAATATAGCAGTAGTATTGGTGGTATACTAGTAGCAGTAGTATAATAGTAGTACTAAGAGTGTATAGTAGTAATAGTAGTATATTTGAAGCAATGGTAGTATAGTTGTAGTAATTGCAAAATCATAAAATAGTAGTATTATTGTATAATAGTAGTAGTAATAGTAGTATTAGTTGTAGTAGTAGTATAGAAGTATAGTTGTAGTCCCAATTATAATACTAGTAGTAGTTGTTGAATAATAGTAGTAATAATAATGGTAGCAGTTTAGTAGTAATACAGTAGTAGTAACAGAAGTAGTATAGTAGTGCTAATAGTGTTATAATAGTAGTAGTATTATAGTTATTGTAGTAGTAGTATAGTAGAAGCACAACTATAGTAGCAATTATAGTAGTGTACAATTATAATAGTAATATGCTAGTAAACACTAGTAGTAATAGTAGTAATAATAGTATAATTACAGCATTATAAGCCATGAATTACTATAGTATTAGCAGTAGTTGTTGTTATAGTGTAATGACAGAACTAGTAGTTTTGCAATAATAGTAATATAGAAGTAGTGGAAGATATAATAGTATAGTAGTAGTTGTAGTAATATTATTAATTGTAATATATTAGTAGTAATAATAATTATATTATAGTGGCAGTAATGGTATATTTGTAGTATAGTAGTAGTTGCTATAAGATAATAGTTATAGTAGTATAATAATAGTAGTAATATAATATTTGTATAGTATTAGTGGTTGTATAGTAGTGGTAATAGTGGCAATAGGTAGTAGTGTAGCAATAGCATATTAGTAGTTAGAGTATTATTGTAGAAGTGCTATTGTAGTAGTAGTAGAAATAATAGTAATATGATAGTTATAGTTGTAATAATAGTAGTTGTAGTAGTAGTGTAGCAATAGTAGAAGCGGCAGTAGTTGAATTATAGTTGCAGTCTAGCAATAGTAGTAATACCTGTAGATGTAGTAGTAGCAACAGTAATAGTTGTTGTAGTAATGTAACAATCGTAATTGTA
>RXID01014473.1:166676-210799 GCA_005019695.1 Trichopus zeylanicus subsp. travancoricus | reverse complement strand
CTAGTAATATACTACTATCACAATTATATAACACTATCACGACTACTACTGCAATTTTCATTCTACTACAATACTACTTTTATATTACTATTACTACATTACGATTATTATTACTATGCTACTATACTAGTACTATTTTATTATTACTATTACTAATATATTTCTAGAATTATATGCAACTAATAAGATAGTACTACTATATATAATTATAAAAGTACTACTGCTACCGCTATACTGTGACTTCTACTATTATACTATAATACTATTATCACTATTATATCACTAGTACTAGTACAATTACACAACTTCTATTGTTACTACTACTATTAAATTACTATTATACTAATAGTATTATTATATTAATATCATAATACTGTTTTTTAGGTACAATTGTACTAATATGATACTATACTAGTATACTACTTTTATTACACTATTATGCTATTATTGATATATCACTACTAGTACACTACTGTTGTCATACTTCTACGAGTACCACTTCTGGTTGTACTATGCTACTACTATAATACAACGATTACTATTATTATACTAGTATTACTAAAATACTACTACTATCATTACTACTATTATTATACTTCTACTATACTACTTCTATTACTATATTGCTCCTAAACTACTACTTCTATTACTACTATTATATTATTACTATACTAGCACTAATACTACTACTACTATACTACAATTACTAATATATTTGTATTGGTATACTACTCTACTACTGTATCACTATGCATCTATATTTCTATACTACTGATAATTTGCTACTATACGACTACTATTATACTACTACTACTATAACGACTAATACTATTACTGGTATATTACTATTAGAACTACTACTATACTTCTACTACTTGTACGCTAATGTTACTATACTACTACTAAAATAGTATTACTATTATACTAACACTAATATACTATTACTACTATACTACTGTTATTACTCTACTGACACTAATATACTACTACTATCATTCACCTACTAATGCTATATTGATACTATTATACTACTGTACTACTACTACAACACTAATTTTAGTATACTACTACTACTATATTCCTACTACTATACGAATACTACTATATTATTATACCTATACTAACACTACTATACTACTATTATACAAAAACTACTACTATAGTAATACTACTATACTACTATACTACTCTACTACGCTACTGTTAGTACAATACTACTCTACAGCTATATCATGACTATTGCTATAATGTTGGTATAGTACTATTATTATACTACTGCTATACTGCTATTATACTACTGCAAGTGTACTACTACTAATACAATTACTATTATATTAAAACTTGTAATATATTATTACTGCTATACTATTATGCTATAATACGACTATCACAATACCGCTATTAGTATTCTATTACTTATACTATGCTTTTACAATGACTATTATACTACTATTATTATACAATAATTGCTATTATGATTGTTAGTATAGTACTATAGTACTATACTATGATACTACAATGACTAGTACTATAATGCTATAGTTGTAGTATAATATTAGTATAATATCATTAATATTGTTAGTTGTTAAATAGTAGTAGTTATGGTAGTATATTAGTGTAGTTGTAATATATTTATAGTATAATATTATTGGTGTAGTAGTGGTAGATATATTATAGTGGTAGTAGTAGTGGGAGTAGTAATATAATTATTGTAGTATGATAGTATTAGGAGTTGTTATTCTATGGTATTAAAAGTAATATAGTAGTAGTATTGTCATAATAGTAGTTACAATAGAAGTACTATAGTAGCAGTATAATTATAGTAATTGTAGTTACTATAAGAATAGTATAGTCATAGTAGTTATAATTGCATAGTAGAACTAATAATAAGAGAATTATAGTAGTAGTAGTAGTTGCAGTAGAAATAGTAGCATAATTTAGTAGTTGTAGTATATTAGTGAAAATAGTAATATAATAGTAGTTGTGTAGTTATAGTATAGAAGTACTATATTAGTAGTATAGCGGTAGTAGAATTATTAGTATTAGTATAATATAATAGTAGTAGAAATAATATAGTATTAATAGCAGTAATAGAATTTTTATTTCTTATAATATAATATTATAGTAGTAGTAATATAGTAGTAGTATACTAATAATACTATAGCAGTTGTATGATAGTAGTATAATATAGTAATTTTAGTATTAAATAAGTACAATGGTATATTAATAATATTGTACTATCATAGTACAAGAGTACTATAGTAGTATTACATTACTACGATAATAATAGTAGTAGTACAATAGCAGTAAAAAAATAATAATTGTATAGTGGTAGAATCGTTGTAGTGGCAGTAGTCATTGTTATGGCGTAATAGTGGCATAGTTTTGTAGTTTTATTAATAGTGTAATTGTAGTAGCAACTACAATAGTATACTACCATACTACTATACTAGTATTATGTTACTACTATATTATTATTATACTACAACTGGTACTGTTACTACTACTAGTATAACTATAGAATTACTACTATACTATTACTAAAATTGCTTATGTAATACAACCAATGCTATACTACTCATATACTATCAATATACTACTACTATATTATTATAATAATATTAGTATTATACTGGTATACTACTATACTTGACATATACTATTATTACATTACTTCTAGTAGAGCAATACTAGTCGAAATAGTAGTAGTAGTATTGTGAAAGTAGTATACCATTAGAAGCAGTAGCATTTGTAGTATAGTACTAGTATAATAGTAATAGTACTTATGATAATAACATAACAATAATAGTATTGTAGTATAATAATAGTATAGTACTAATATAGTAGTAGTACAATAGCAATACTAACTAGTACTATAGTAGTATAATATTACTAATAGTAGTATATAATATTATTACTGTAGTACTAATATATTACTACTACTATACTAACACAAAAACTATTATTATATTATTAACATATTATTACTATATTACTACTACTATTATGTAATATTATTGTTACTATTCTGTTATAACTATACTGTGTCTACTAAAATTACTCTGCTATTATCACTAATATGTTGCTACTTTATTTTCTATAATATAGTACTTTACTATTGATATAATACTACTATACTACTTCTATACTACTATAATGCTATCACTACTGCTAAATTCTACCACTATTTTACTATTATAATAATACTGATACTATATTATACTACTATTACTATTAGCTACTACAATTTTAGTAATATATGATTCTATTACTATACTACAAATACTATAATTTTACTATTATTATTACCTGCTAATACTATGTTACTACTATACTACCATGGCATGAGTATACAATAACAACTACTACTAATATTATACACCTACAACTATTATAACTACTATGCTCTTACTATATGACTTCTACTTCCACCAATACTACTATATTATTAATATAATGCTTCTGTGCTACTACTATCTTATTATTATACGACTACAACAATAACTATTACTATACAACTACTATACTATTACTACTACAATAGTGATATACTACTACTATATTATTGTACTATAATGATACCACTATTATGTTACTAGTATATTATAACAACAACTATTACTACTATGCTTCTACTATTACTATACTACTACTACTATAGTATTATTATTACCGTACTACTAGTAGTATACTTCTATTACTACTACTATTATACTACTACAATATTATTACTACTATTTCTACTACTACAATATTATAACTATACTAATATTATAGAACAACAAATACACTACAATTATTGCTACTATATGACTACTATGCTTCTACTATATGACTTCTAATACTACTATACTACCATTAAGCTTGATAAAATTCAAATTAGCTTAATGTCACCCAAATTCATCATAACAACCTGAGGACTCCTAAACTAAATTATTAAATTAACGTGATTCAATTACATTGAATAAACAAAACCATATTAACTTAAATGAATCCTAAATGGACGAAAGCTCAAATCATTCTGGATGCAAATCCAAATTGAGTTAATTTACATGAAATTAGTTCACATCCAACCTTAATTCTGTTTAAACCAAGTCAATCTAAAGTCAAATTAAATTTTAACTAAACCCTAATTGTTGAATCAAGTTCAAATCAAATCCTAATTTGGTCAAAACAAATTTGAATCAAACTCGTTTTAGGCCTAACCTGTTGGAATTAAATCTTGAGTGGGTTAAATTAAGTTGAAACTATACCCTGATGAAGTCAAATCAAACTCAAATTCAAACTAGAATCAAGTCGAGCATGAACCAAAACCAATTAAGGTTCAAACCCAAAGCCGATGATTGTTAACATGGGTTGAACCTAAACCCATCAGCAGGTTGAGTTTGGATCCATCAAGGACCCATTAAGGATTGGATCCAATATCCATTAAGAATCTAATAAGACCCAATTAGGGTTGGATCAAAGATCCATTGAAGATATAATAAGGCCTAATCAAGATTGGATCTAAGATCCATTAAGGATCCATTAATAACCCATTAAGGGTTAGGCCTAAGATCTGCTAAGGATCCATTAAGCACCCATCAAAAACCCATTAAGTGTTGGATCCATCATTTATAAAAGATCCAATAAGAGCCCCATTGAGGGTTAGAGCCAAGATCATTTAGGAACTTAACAAGGGACAACATAAGGTTGAACCTAACCTGAATTGAATTAAATCAAACTTGTGTCTAAACAAAGTTTTGAATATTGAATTGAATCAAATCAGACTCAAATCAAGATCAAGTTCTAAACACTAAACTAAATCAAATTTGATTCAAATTAAGATAATTTTTGAACATCAGCTTAAATCAAATCAAACTTCAATCTAAATCATGTTCCGAATATTGAACTGAATCAAGTCAAACTTGAACCAAAATCAAGTCCAAACTTCAAAACTGAATTGAATCTGACACAATTAGAATCAAGTCAGTGTTAATTAATAACATGCTCAAAGCTATCAATGACATCTCAAGTGTAACCAATAGCAGGCTAAGATAAGTAGTTGATTATCCAGTCAAAGATGATTAGCAAAACCCAAGGCCACTAGGCATTCCCCCAGATGAAATGAAACTAAAGGCAAGTCTGAACTCCCATAAATAGTTAACTAGGTACCTTATTCAAAGAAAGCTATCGCCAATGCATTATTGTCTATGAAAACACTTCAAAATCAGAGAAGTTATCGTCTATGCCTTACTGGCTATGGAAACACTTCAAAGCTAATGATATTATTGCCTATGCCTTTTTGGCTATAGAAATACTTCAAAACTAAAAAAATAATCATCTATGACTTATTAGGTATGGAAATGCTTCAAACTATGAAGTTATCGCTAATGCCTTATTTTCTAATGGAAACACTTTAAACCATGCAAATTACACTAAAAGCAGGCTTGAACTTGCTTAGTTAGTCAGCCAGGAATCTTTTTTATATGAAGTTATTTCCAATGCCTTATTGGATAACGAAAACTTTAGCTAATGGAAACACTTCAAACAGAAAAGTTATTACTAACACTTCATTGGCTAACAAAAATACTTCAACCAATGAGAGTTATTGCTAACACCACCAAGCTAATAGAAATACTTTAAACTAAGATGGATTTGTTACCAATGCCTAGAGCTAATGAAAATAGTTCAAACATTTTCATTCTCCTTTCATGTCTCCTTGGATGGCATCATCAATCAGATTATCAATACCCACTGAGAATCAAGTCAAGATCCATTTGAGTCAAAATCCACTTAGTCCAATGCATGAGAGTAGGATTATAGTGCACATCAAAGCTTTTTCCTCATTTCCTTTATTTCATTTTATATACTTTCATGATTATAAATTTGAATTTATTTAATTACAAAGTATGGGTATATGCCCTTATTTAAGGCATGTGTTCTTTTTCTTGAATTGATCAAATAATAATTTAGGAGCTTCCTGATAATTGTAGGAGTAATTAACAGTAGGGGATTTTGCTTGTTGGAAGTCATGTTCCTACAATGCCTAATTGCACATTCAAACCATCATATTTTTTATTCATTATTTTGAGATTGCTTATCACGATCTTCAGTATCCCAAATGGTCAAATTTGATCCCACAAATTCTAGTTTGCCCAGTAGGATATAAATTCTCCTCCAAGTGTAGAAACCTAGCTAATATGATAGAGACATTAATGAGATAGTATTATAATTGAAAACTAATGAATTGTGTCCCTTCTTGTGGAAGAAAATATCTAATGGCATCAGTGAAGAACTTCTTCGCCTCAAAATACACTATCATCCTAGGGCAAGAATGGTTGTATGTCCATGGTTGTTGTAGAAGAACCAAAGTGCAAATTAAGCTTAGAACCATTTTTGAAACTATTCAGTTCAAGAGAGAACTTGATATCACACACATTGAAGTTGCTATCATGCAAGACTAGCCCACTTCATACCTTCCATCTAGGGGAAAGAGGCTCAATGTCATTATTCCAAATGAAAATGGTCAATCTGATGGAGATTCAAAAACTAAGATAAACCAAAAAAATTGTCAGTCTTCTAGGGACTAGGCCTAAAGCAAAGCTTAGTCGTTGATTGCAATCACCCAACTCCTAAGAGGGGGCAACAAAAAGCAAGCCCAAACATGTGCATAGACAAAGAAGAACTCATCCTCACTATTACATACAAAGGAAAGGCCATTGAAATTTTTAGCTGACTTGAGAAGCCCACCCCTTGAATGAAGAAAGCTATTACCACTCCCACCTCAAACTCTTTTACCCCATTAAGTGGCTTAAAGAAGGGTAAAAGTAAGTCAAAGGCGCACAATCCTATCTCAAGACTATAGCTAAGGGGCAAATAACTAAGCCAAATAACAAGAGTCACGATAAGGCTATAACATAGCATAAGACTCCAAAAAAAGAGATAATTAATATTGTCAAAATTATTTCTCATCATGACTATATGAGGGACTATGAGCCCATGCCTCAATAAGTGAAATAGCAAGAGAAGGTCATATGAATAAGAGTTACAAAGAAAGAGGTTCAGGAAGAAAGAGTCTTTATGAGTCAATCCTTGCTACCACACCAAAGAGAAGGTGTAACTAATCATTCTATGAGAAAACTCCTACATGAGGTAACCTAACCGATGAAAGAAGTTAACCTCAATCTAGAAGACACCGAACCAAGACTTGATCCTCAAGATGTGGACAGTCATGTCTTGATAGAAGCCTTAGTCCTAATTGAAAGCTCAAATGAGGAAGTGACCATAGAAGCATTGTGAAAGCAACTAAGGTAACAAGGGAAAGAGAAAGATGAAGCTCAGAATAGGGTTATGAAATTAATAGATATGATGATACAAATAAGACAAAAGCTCAATAAGTTGGAGTGATCTCAATAGTCATCTCATTAAATTGTAGAGGTGGTAGAAGACACACCCCGTGTTGGTCAAATCTCTAAAAATGTAGGTCCTTCACAAGCACCTCCTCCACTAGTAAGGGATACCCAAGCCACAATTTCAAGGATGTCTACCAATGTGGAGTTGCTAGCATACATACTATAATAAGTACAACAAATGGTGGCAACATAACTAAGATAAGGAAGTGACACAGAAATGATAACTGATGTAGATAAACCATACCCTAATCATCACGATCAAGTATCATACCCTAAGGGCTATATAGTGCCTAAAATTAAATAATTTAATGGCATCAGTTACCCTAAACAACACATTCCTCATTTTGTGACTCTATATGGGGACTCAAGTAATAACCCTTGTAGACCTCATTTCAAAACTAAAGTATGCCAATGAATCAATCTTGAATGACATCACATGGTGGGGGAAACCATAGTATCAGGCTTGAATAATCCATAAGCCAATTTGAAGCTATAAATCTGGTTCTTATTAACATAAGAAAGAACTAGATGACATTATACCTTAGTGCTTATTTTATCCACACTTTCTAAGACCTTATTGTACAAGTTAAGAAGTTGGAGAGGATTGGCCAACCAACCTTAGCTGGTTTATAAAATTTTAAACTAGAAAAAGCCATCAACCACACTTCAAAGCTATGCCAACTCAAAAGCCATTGGTGATGCTTGGTTAAGCCAACCTCAAAAGTCATTGGTGACACCTCAAAAGAAATCAACAACATGCTAATGAGGCCACAGATCATCAAATCAAAAATGAAACAAAGCTAGCTGACAACAGATTTAATGTCATCAAACACAATTTAAAGCTAAGGTAACTAAAAAGCTATTGGTAAAGCTTAACTAAGCAAACCCTAAAAGTTGTTGCTGACACCTCAAACTTAATTGACAACATGCCAATGAGGCCATCAGATTTCATATCATATCAACTTATGGTAGTCATGAACTTGCTTAGCCAGTCAACTAGATGCTGTGTTCAAACAAAGTCAAAAGACAATACACTTCAAGCCATCAACCACACATCAAAGCTAACCCAACTAAAAAGCCATTGGTGATGCTTGCCTAAGATAATCCCAAAAGTTGTTCGACAAAACACCAATAAGGCATTCAATTATCAAATAAAAAATTAAAATAAAACCAACAACACGCTCAAAGTTGTTGGCCATACTTCAAACCTTAGCCAACTCAAAAACTATTGGTAACTCTTAGCTAAGCCAAACCCAAAAGCTGTTGATGACATTTCAAACTTAATTGACAACACGCCAATAAGGCCATCCATCATCAAATTAAAAATCAAAGGAAGCCAACTGATGTCATGCTTGAAGCTATTAGCCACATTTTGGAGCAAAACCAACTCAAAAGCTATTCGTGACACTAACCTAAACCAACCCTAAAGTCCATTAGTAATGCTTCAAATGAAATTAATAACATGCCATGAGGCCAACATTATCAAATTAAAAATTATTAGCACAATCTTGTGCCACAAATCATTTTTTTCTCAAATCAAGAATCAAAAGAAGCTAATTGACAATAAACAAAAAGCTGTTAGTAGAACTTTAGATCTTAATGGGTTAAACTGACACTAGCCAAGTTATCAGCATCCCCTAGGGATCCAATCAAGTAACCCCCCTAAGTCAAGTTCCACCTGACCAAGGGCATTGGGGTAGGGTAGCGATGCACATCAAGCCTATTCCCACTTCCTTTTTCATTCCACTGTTTTTTATGATTACCAATTAAAATTCTTTAAAATGTAAACTGAGGATATGCTCTTTCTTAAATCATGTATCCCTTCCCTCAAATTAATCAAATTATGTTTTCTTTTCTTTTTGTCTCTATTTTTATTAGTGAGATTTCTTGCTTTAGGATGATTTTGACAATTGTTGGGGGATTAAAAGAAGGAGCTTATACCTATTGGAAGTTATGTTCCTATAGACCACCTTATATTTTCATTTGTTATTTCAAGATTTTCCCTTGGGGTCTTCACTAGCTAGGTAATTGATTTGGATCTCACAGTAGTTATAGTAGCAGTCCAAGTTGTATACTATAATAGAAGTAGTATTAGTAGTAATAGTATAGCTATAGTAGTATAATATAGTGATTGTAGTAGTATAATTGTAAAAGTAGCAGCAATAATAGTAGAAGGATAGTAGTAATAGTATTATAGCAATAGTATTGTAGTATAGAAGCAGTAATAATAATAGTGGTTGTAGTAATAGTAATATAGTAATAATATAGTCGTAGAAGTTGTAGCAATACTACTAGTAGTAATATTGTAGCCGTATAGTAGTAATAGAAATGGAACTAGTAGCATAAGAATAGTAGTAAAAGTAGCACTACAATAGTAATAGTAGTAGTATTATTAATAATAGTAATAGTAATATAATTATAATATAATATTATTAGTATAGTAACAATAATATAATAATAATACTATTCTACCACTCTTGCAATAATAATTATTGCTACTACATAAGTACAACTTTAATACTACTAATACTACTATAGTATAGCCACTAACACTATACTACAGCTACTAATACTATACTACTATAATATTATTGTGAGTACTATACTACTACTATACTACTATTATATAGCTACTAATACTGCTATTATTACTACTATTACTAATAATACTACTATTATGTTATACTACTATTGCACTATTACTATTACTGCTATTACAACTGTTATACTGCTAGTGCTACTACTACTTTAGAACTATAACTATACTACTATATGACTGTTATAACTATATTATTGATAATACTATTGCTATACTATACTATTACTATACTATTGCTACAAACATAACTATTATAGTACTAATATTTTCACTATACTATTACTGCTACTATTACTATATAACTAAAGTACTACTACACTACTGCTATACTACTACTATTATTACAACTTTAACACCATATTTCTACTCCAATTCTACTATTATGCTACTATTATACTACTGCTACTACTACTATTAATATACTACGTGACCAGTACTACTACTAGTGTACTACTACTATACTACTGCTATATTTTACTGCTATTATACTCTACTATACTATTACTATACTACTATACTACTACTATGTCATTATAATTACTTTTACTACTATATTACTTATATACTAGTACAACTTCTACACTACTACTACTAGTACAATACTACTAATATCCTACTACCACTAGTACTACTATGCTACAACTAATGCTCAACTACTATACTACTGGTACTATAATAATAATAATAATAATAATAATACTATTACTATTAGTATTACAACCACTAGTATTTACACTATTACTAGAACTACTACTACTATTCTACTAGTAGCACTTCTATTACTACTACTACTATATTACTGTTATAATACCGTTACAACTATACTACTATAACACTTATAGTAGTAGTATAGCAATAGTAGCACTAATATACTAGTAGTAGTATTATAGTAGTGGTAGTATAATATTACAATAGTAGTAGTAGTAGTATAGTAATATATATAGTAGTACAGTAAAATAGTATGATACTGTTGACAAATCTCAGTTCAACCATGGTTCTAGTCTGAAAGGCTTCTCAAGATCAAGTTTGCTTAGCCACCATGTCACTAATCTGCAAGAGGAAGAAGAACCATAAGGAGAACCACTGAGAGATCTTCGATGATGGCCACTCTAACACTCAAGTCAAAAAGGTTATCATTGATTTTTTTTCACACAAAGAGAGAAATAGAGAATTAGAGAGAGAGAGAGAGCGATAGTTCTCCAACCTTTGTGGCTACTCCATGTTTTATAGGTTAGGAAGGTCTTTGATAGGATTTGGGATTTGATGATCTTAGTCCTAATTATGTCAAACTCTTCTGATTTAACTACCATCACTCTCAGATTTTCTACTAATGATTTCCCTAGGATCCGCGTCTCCCTTATTTTCATAAATTCCTGTTCATATCCATATATGGGTCAAGCTTGTCAAATATTCAAGTTGGCAAGAGATGTATGTCTACTAGATGGACTACAACGATACCGCTGAGGTGACTTGATCTCGACAACATCACCATGGATAATGGCCTCATGGCCAATAGCTCGGTCACCTCAATTAGTAGTTCATGTTGTATGTCAGGTCTCCTATTTGCTTTTAGTTCGTCTATTATTTAGTTTAGTGTATTATCGATGCCCCCCAACTCTAGTCATGGAGTTAGGTGGCTCTATGGGTGGAGTTACTGCCTCTTTCACTAGCATAGATGACTTTTTTGATTGTACTATTCTAAATTCTTGAGGTTCAAGTCTACCACTTTCACTAAATAATGAGGGGCGATGATCATCATGACTCCATGTGAGGTGAGTCACCAATTTGTAGCATTGTGCCTAGTGCTCATTGCCAATGAACATTACTTGTTAAAAGCAAAGACAATATCCTATTGACTCATGCAAAATTATTAGGGTTTATCTTATTCCAACATGACAGTCCAAAGGCATCCCTTTATATACCGAGATAGCCCTTGATGTGGACACATGTCTCTCATGATCGGTGTAGCAATCTCTAGCTCCTACCTTTTAGGCATCCTTGTTCCATGTAGTAAGGATTCAGTAATTTGGGGAATGCTGTTTAAGGAAATCTTCATCCCTTTTTCACTTACTTTTGGCAATCTTCATCCTGTATCTCTTGCAACACTTGTTTTCTATCCTTCTTCATTTGCTAAGTTTTCTTTTGAAATGACATCTTTTTCTGCTCCTTCCTCCCATAAAAGAGCCGGGGGGGGGGGGGGGGGGCGGGGTGTCAGCTTTTGGTAAGGGACCGGCCACTCCATCAATTCTAGTACTCATATCTTCATCCTCCAAAGAAACATCCACCCTGGTTCCCAATGTTGGTAGGTTGAGTCCCACATGTTCCATTACTACTACAAACTCCAAGGGGCTAGCTCTTATGGCTGTCCTATGGCTGTCCTATCCTCTTTTGCAGTGGTTCATTCCAAGCCATCTGCTATTCCCACATCGGTGGCTCCAAGTCCACTTGAGGAATTACATCAGAGTAAGTGTCATTTTTTATCCTTTTCAACCATTGTGACTTTTAATTTAGATTAGGGGACCTTCTTGAGCTTTGGAAAGTGATACCTAACTTTGTACTTTATTAGGTGTCCCTTAGGTGAGAGTTTGATGTTCTAAATCCACTTTATATGAGAAAAACCTTGAGGACATAGTCATCATGTTCGGTTTCTAGATGGGACTGAGTTAGACCAGCTGGGTCTGAGGAGGAAAGCAAGAAATTCAGAGAGGAGTTTGGGTTTGAGTTTAGTACCTATTGGGAGATGTTCAAAAGTAGCTTTAGGTACCCTATAAATAGCTTTACCCAGGATATCCTGGGAGACTGCGACTAGGACCTATCACTTAATCAAATTATGCCCAATAACATAAAAGTTTTCATTATCCTTTGAACTCCAGCCGATCCAAAGGATCCATCTTGATCATTGAAATAATCAAAGATTCCTTCAAGGGCTGTTAGGGTTTAAAAATTGGGGGTAGATGGTATTTCAAACCGATGAAATGGTGTAGATTATTTTTCTCAAAACACTAGCTCCATCCATTCGTGGAAGACCATTCCCTTGGGATTTTTACCAAGGTAGACAAAGTTCTTTCTTGTGGTGGGGCAACCCTTTCACTCACTTGGTAAGCCTAGAGATCTACCCTGAGGTTCACTAGCTTTTATTCTCTTGGGTAGATAAGGTTGAGGATGTTAGATCTACTCCCACATGGCTCGATAATGCTTACCTACTAGAGAATGGCTTATCCATGTCTTGGGAAGTCAATACGTACCTCAGACTTTTATGTTCTTGATTCTTTAGTTGCTTTCTCCTTGATTTAATTGTTGGTTAGATTTTGCATAGGGTTGACCTAGATCTCATTCATGAATGAGTTTTCGGGGAAACATGCAAACACTCCTTAGGTGTCCCCTATCCTGTTATCTTGAAAGAGGTCTTCCAAAGTAGAAGACAATGCTTCCCCTCAGTGTATGTCACAAGCCAAGGGAAGAAGAGGTGAGAGGAGGAAGCTAGTCTATGAGTGAAGAGAAAACAATGAATAGGTAGGTGATACCTCACCCTTATGTGTCCCTCTCTCGAGTTAAATCCATAGGAGTGGCCAATTGGGCACTAAACTCTTTGATCCCAAAGTCAAATAACTATGGGAAGAAGTCAATTATGACTTCTGAACCTACACCTCCTCCTCTCCATATCAAAGAGTGGACAAGGTCCACCTCCAATTATCTAAGCTTGTTAAGCAAGGAGATAGACACCAAGGAGTATTTTCGCATAGATTTTGGGGAAAGTGGAGACCCCCACATTGAGTGGCTCCCAATAGATTAGGTCTTCTCTAAGGGTGCGTGGACTTTTGCCAACATCCTCTTCTATCAATGCTGCTCCTTTTTTCCTTTTCATTGACATTTAGCTCGAATGTAGATACTATAATTGTTTAATTATATATGTTGACAATTTTTGAAGCTAAGGAGTAAATGGCTACTAAGAGGAATAAGACCACTAAAGCAAAGGAGTATATGAACTTCCACTATTCTCAACTCGAGTCACTCCAGCTTGAGATTGGGAAAAGGAAGAATGAGGTAGAAGAGAGAAATATCCTCTAGGTGGAGTGAGATTCAGCCTTAACAAGGCTGATAAAATTGGAGGCTTGGGAAAAGGCTGAGCTAGACCATGCAAAGGATGAGGCGATGGCCATGTTCTGCCAAAGCTCAAAGTACTTGAAGTCCTTCAAGCTATGCAAGATGCAAACTATTCTCGAGTTCAAGGCTAGTGATGAGTATCTCCCTTAGTGGGGCTTTCTCTCTGCCAACTCCTTCTCTAAGTTCTACATCTACTATAGGGACATAGTAAAGAAGACTCACTGTGATTCTGAGTTTAAGCCTGATGACCTTCAAGTGGTAGTATGAGGAGATCCTTCAGAGGAAGAAAGAAGCTAAGGAATTTGCTAAGCCTCGAGCACCAGTTGCCTCAATGGAGTACACTAAACCCTTAGCATCCTCCAAATAGTCTTGCACTATTCTCCTTCCTCTTCTTTTTTAAAATGATTTTGTAATCGAGTTTCCCCTCAAATATGATGTTCTTATGATGAATGAAAGAGATTTTATTTTACTTGCTCATTTCCCCTTTGCATCTTTGGCTAACATCCATCTTGCACACATCTTGGCCCAATCTCAATCAAACGTCAGTTGTTCTCCATTATACTTGCAAATTAGCATATGGTTTTTCCCTTTAGCCATGGTGAAGACTGCTATAAAGTGACAAGTCATAGGTCACCTTCGCAATGGTTGGCTTTGGAGCCCTTTAAGTGGTGGTACTTAAACTTAATATAGATGGTACTTGGCCTTCCACCAAGAGAAGAAAGGCTTAGGGAAGAGAAGGGACTGTTAAGAGAGAAACTTTAAGGACCATATTGTGACCTAAGGTGAAAGCTTTACATAAGAATCCTAAGTCTTGGCAAAGTTTTGCGGTTGTTATGGTTAGCTTATTGCCAAAGTCTTATGCCTCATATAAAACCAAGGTCTTATGCTTGAATTATTATCGAGTTCTTATGTCTGGCTTGTTGCCGAGGTCTTATGCCTTGTTTATCACCAAGGTCTTATGCCTAGTTTATCACTAAGGTCTTATACCTCAGGTAAATCTATGGTCTTATGTAGGGCTTATTATCGAGGTCCTATGTCTTAAGTAGAATTGAGGTCTTATGCTTGGCTTATTCTTGAGGCCTTATGCTTGGCTAACTGCCAATGTCTTATACTCCAATTAAATCAAAGGTCTTGTACCTCTAGTCAATTTAAGGTCTTATGTCCACTTTTCACCGAGGTCTTATGTTTGGTTTACCACCAAGGTCTTATGCCTTGGATTAATCAGAGATCTTACGCCTGACATATTTTTGTGGTATTATATCCTAGATAGAACTATGGTCTTATGCTTGGTTTATCACCAAGATCTAATGTCTAGCTTATTACTGAGGTCCTATGCCTCAGATGAATCAGAGGTCTTATGCTTGGTGGATAGTGATGTTTAGGATTGAGCACCTAGATGATAAAGAACTTTCTAGGGCATGGAATGTAGATAACCAAATAAGGTTTTATCTTTAGACTAAATGATGCCTCCACTATCTCTTTAGATATTGACAAGTCTTATCCCAATAGACCACCAAAGACCTCGATTAATTAGTTTAGCCTATTGAAGTATCTAATCACCCGATCATAATCATTAGTTGAGTTCAAATGTATTGTAGTATCAGGCCACTCACTACTGGTACTCAGTTATACTAATGCAAACATTTCCCAAACTTCTAGGATGAGATACTTCTCAACTTAGACATTTGGCTCATTCATTTTATGATTATAAGCCCAACTCGAGGTGAAGTAAGACCAATTTTCACTAGAATGATAGCTTCAACCCTATAAGTGAGCATGAAAAGTGACTCCTTAGTCATTGTCCATGGTGTGATCAGCGAGGCCATAGAACATGTTGTAGCTTATCAACCTAGACAACTTTGGCTCTTTTGAGAAGCTTCTATAAGCCTGAAAGTAGGTTTGGTTAGTTATCTCAGCCAGACAGATAGATTAGGGGTGGTCATCAAGGTAAACCTTAGTCCTACGCAGATACTACTATAGTATTCTTTGAATCTTGAGCTATCAAATTGCTTCCTATTAGCCATAACCAACACTCATGGCAATATGAACCTACAGATCATGCTTTACCATAGGAATTCCTAAATATTTCTCTTAGTGATTATGACTAGGGATTCAACTTTTATTGATTTGGTAAAGTAGTTAATAGTGACCATTAAGAACTTTCTTGGGGCTGATCCTAATAGGTATAGACTTAAGATGTTCATCCCTCATTAATCAAAAGGCCATATAGATTGTGTCTGTTGGAGTTGAACTACCAGACTTGTGTGAGGAGGTATGCCTCGTGCATTGTTCACATTTGGAGATGAATTCAGATGTCTTAGAAGTCATGTTGAGCCATTAATACCTTTGTCTAAATAGCTTAGGTGCCACAACCTGTTCTCCTCCGTGGCTCCTATATATACTACCATGAACCTCTTGGATAGCATAGTTAACTTCCTCGGGTCTTACACAATGGAGAAGGGTCTACATGAGGGATTTTGATGGAGGACTCCTTCTAATAAGGTAATGTTTAGGGCTAGCTTCATGGTCTTTTGGGCTTCTTTTGGGCCCGCAAAAAAATATTTAAGTTAAGAGATAATGGGATCTATCCAGCAGGGCTCTACATCCATTTCATTCACCTCAACAGTCTCTAATTAGCTAGGTTGTTGAAGATTCTCCATAATAATTTACGCTAGTACCAAATTTGAAGAAGCTGAAGCTAGCCGAGTGAGAGCATCTACCTCCATATTGCTATTTTGGGGTACCTAGCAATTTTCCACTTGGTCTATTTTTATCATAAGCTTCTATACCTCAGCTCAGTACTAAGGCAATGGTTGTGGTTTTTACCTTGTACTCTCTAGTGACCTACAAACACACAAGTTGTGAGTTGCTAAATACCTTTAATTTTTTAGCTCCTACTCATAATGCCACATGCAATATGAGGAGGAATGCTCAGTACTCTACGACATTGTTTGAAGCCTTGAATTTAAGTTGGGCTGAATACTCAGCCACTCTCACATTCAAACTCTGAAGGATAGTGTCAATCTTGCAACTTGACTTACAAGATGAGCCATCTATTTGAACCTTCCATGACTTGGATTCTGATTCTACTAGGCATGAGACCAAGAAGTCCACTGAAGCCTGGGCTTTGATAGCCTTCCATGCCTCAAAGGTGACATCAAATTGACTTAACTCGATGGACCACTTGAGCAACCTTCCTGGGGCTTTTGGGTTTTGCCATATTTGTCAAAGTGGGAGATTGGTTAGCTCTATAACTAGGTGTGCTTGAAAGCATGGGTGGGTCTTTCAGGTTGCCAGCACCACCATGTATGCTAACCTTTTCGATGAAGGGCACTGAACCTCTACACTTGTGAGTACATGACTCACCTAACATATAGGGTGTTCTACACTAGTCACTTATTAAAATTGAACTGATAACTTGGTCTTATGTAGCTATATAAAGGAAGAATACCACATTCATTTTAGGTCTCATCAGTAAGGGTGGTTTGGCTAAGTGCTTTCTAAGGTCATCGAAGGTTCGGTCACATTCTTCCATCCATTTGACTCTGTAGCTCTGCTTGAGTGCCTTAGTAAAGGGCAAGCACTTCTTTGTAGATATGGATAGGAAGTGATTGAGCACCACTAGGTGACCTGTGATCATTTGCATCTCTTTGACGGAGCTTGAAGACTCCATGCTCATAACTACAATCTTTTTAGTCAGCTTCTATTGCACTTTCTGAGACTAAGTAGCCAAGGAACTTTCTCGAGCCTATCCCAAAAGCATACTTCTTTGGGTTCAGCTTCATCCTAAACATCCAAAGTGTGTCAAAATCTCTTCTAGATCCTTTATATGCCTATCAATGTGGAGGATTTCCACCAGCATATTATAACACTTTTACTACTATTGTTAGTTGATTTTGTCTAATAATCAATAGCTTCATTGGCTTGTTGTCAATTACATTTGAGGTATCACCAATGACTTTTGGGTTAGCTTAGCCAAGCACTAGCAATGACTTTCAGGATTAGTTTAGCTTTAAAGCTTGGCCGATGGCTTTTAGCATATTGTCAATTAACTTCATCTGAGAATATCCTGAGGGCTTGCCTAAAAGCTTAATTCAATAAATGGCTAGGCTATGGGTAGCCTAAAAGCCAAAGCAACTTAAGATTAGCCTGTAGGCTCACCCAAAGTCATTATGATTGTCTTAGGGATCTCAAACCAAAATAAAATTGATAGACATAAATTGTTTAAATGGCTCAACCATATTGGACTCAATAGCTTGGCTGAAACAAATAAACCAAACCAAAATGACTTGAACAAAGCACCAAATGGACTTGAATGGATTAAAACAAATGGACTAAAACTAGCCCAAAAGAGTAGAAAAGCTCTTTTCCAACTGACCGACAAGTCATACTTAACCATGATTAATTAATTTGAGAAAAAACATATGGTTTATGCAAAGAGCATTCCCTCACTTTGTAGTTTCTGAAATTTAAATTCAAAATCATAAAATTATGAAAACAAGAGAGGAAGAGGGAAGCACTTGATACTTGCCACTGCCCCACTCTGGTCCACTTGAAATATGACTAGATGGACCTTAGTTTGATCCTTATTGGATGCTGATAATTTAGCTTGATTTCAGGGTGTCTTGGTTTGTGTTAGTAGACCCTTCTAAGATCTAAAGTTCACTGACTATATTATGTTTGTTGTTAGTTGGCTTCTTTTGATCTTTAATTGGATAATTGATGACCTCTTTGGCACGTTTTCAATTAAGTTTGAAGCATTGTCAATGGCTTTTGAGCATATGTTGGCTTAGCTTTAAAGAGTGGCTAATGACTTTAAATGTGTTATCAATTGACTTCTTCCGAACACGACATTTGGCTGATGGGCTAAGTGAGCTCAAGCTTGTCTTTAGTTCCGTTTGGTTCAAAATGGACTGTGTATTGGCTGATGCCGACCATTTCTATTTGATAATCAATAGCTTTGATTATATCTGAAGTGCCAGCAATGGGCTTGATCTTATACTGGATGAGCTTGAAGTGTGTTTAATGACTTTATGCATAATGCTGGTTGACTTTTTTGAACAAGTCATTTGGTTGACTGATTAAGTGAGTTTAAGCCTACCTTTAGCTTCAAAGTGTGGTTAACAATTTTAAGTGTGTTATCAGTTGACCACATTCAAATATGGCATAAGAATGACTGACTAAGTGAGTTCTAGCTTGCCTTGGGTTTGATTTGATTGGAAAAATGATTAGTGGCCTTGGCTTGTGATAATAATCTTCAATTAGAGAATCATTAGTCCCATTATCATGTTGTCAATTAACTTTGAGGTGTTGTTGACAACTTTGAGCATTTGTAGATTTAATCTTTGATCCAACCCTGACTAGGTTCCTGATGGGTCTTGGTTCAATATGTTAATAGATTTGGGTTTGACCTATGTTGGATCCTTACTAGGTTTAGGTTCGAGCCTTAATAGACTTTGGTCCAAGTTCAAGATGATTTGATTCAACTTTGTTTTGGTTTAAGTTCAACTTGATTTTGGTTTAGATTTGACTTGGTTTAAATTAGGTGTGACATAGTTCTAGTTCAGGTGTAACCTAGTGCAGAGCCAAATTATCAACCTAGGATGGTAAAGACCCTATGAAGCAATCTTGAAATAACAAATGAAAAATTTATGTTGGTTTAAGTGTGTAATTAAGTGTTGTGAGAACATGACTTCCCAATAGGTGCAAGCTCCTACTATTAATTACTCTGAAAGTTGTTAGGAACCTCCTAAAGTAATGAACCTAGCTAATAAAATAGAGACACAAAAGAAGAAACATGATTGATTAATTTGAGAAAAGGTGTACATGATATAAGAAAGGGCATACTCTCACATGAATTTAAATTTACAATCATAAATGACATGAAATAAGTAAGGGGATGAGAAAAGCTTGATGCTCACTGCTGCCCTACATCCATGTTTTGGACTGAGTTGAACTTGACTTAGATGGATGCTTGACTTGATATTTTTAGATATTAATGAATTGGCTAGATTTCAATATGCAGCAAATTGTCTTGGCTTATGTTAGTTGACCCCATTAAGATCTAGAGTTTTACTGATGACTTTCTATTTGTTGTCAATTAACTTCAATTGATTCTTGACTTGAGAAATAACTAATGGCCCTAGCTTATGCTAATCATCTTTAATTTAATAATCAACAGTCTCTTACTGTGTTTTCAATTAAGTTTAAAGCATAACCAATGCTTTTGGAGTTGGTTTAGCTTTGAAGCATGGCTGACAACTTTAAGCATATTATTAGTTGACTTCATTTGATAATTGATGGACTTATTAGCATGTTGCCGATTAGGTTTGAGACGTCACCAATGGCTTTTAGGATTTGTTTAGTGTGAAAGCATGATTGATGACTTTAAGAATGTTATTAATTGACTTTATTTGATAATTGAAAGCCTCATTGGCATGTTGTCAATTGAGTTTGAGGCATCAGTAATGGCTTTTCGAGTTGGCTTACCCAAGCACCTTCAATAGCTTTTGGGATTGGTTTAGCTTTGATGTATGGCTTGACTTAGTTTAGAGTTCTATTCAAACTTGTTTTGGTTTAGATCAAATTGGAGTCTCTTCAAACTTATTATGAGTTCAAATATGGTTTGACTCAATTTCGGGTTCTATTTGAACCTATTATGGTTTGACTCAATCTAGAGTTCTCTCCAAACTTGTTACGGTTTAGTTTAATGTGGTTTGACTCAATTAAGAGTTCTATTTGAACTTGTTGAAGTTTAGTTCAAATGCAATTTGACTCAATTTTGAGTTCTATATGAACTTGTTGTGGTTTCCTTCAAATATGGTTCAACTCAATTTAGAGTTCTATTCAAACTTGGGGTGGTCATGGTTTAACTCAAATATGGTTTGACTCAATTTAGTGTTCCATTTAAGCATATTGTAGTTTAGTTCGAATGTGATACAGCTCAATTTAGAGTTCCAATCAAACTTGGTGTGATGTAGTTTGAATGTTATTTGACTCTATTTAAAGTTCTATTTGAACTTATTGTGGTTTAGTTTAAATATAGTTTGACTCAATTTAGTATTCTATTCGAACTTGTTATAGTTTAGCTCAGATGTTATATGATTGAATTCAATTTTAGTTTGAATTTATTATGATTTGACTCAATTAGTGTTCAATTCAGATTTGTTTTGATTTAGTTTACATGTTTCTTGACTCAATTGGAGTTCAATTCAAACATGTTTTGATTCCAAATTAACTTAATTCCAATTGGAATTAACCAAGATTTGGACTTATCATTTGATCCAATTATGGTTGAATATGAACGTAAGTCATCAATTTTTTGACTAAAAGGGACGACCAGTTGGGGTACTGGTCGACCACCAAAATGGATGTCATTTTAGGTTCAATAGAACCAGATGACCAGCTTGAGTATTGGTTATCTGACAGAGAGTATTCTTTTCCTATTTAATTAGAATATGACGATTGGTTGGGGTACTAGCCACCCAACAGAGAACCTGGGGTTTCTAGGTTCACCAGAATCCATCAACGAATTGAGGGTATCGATCAAGTAGGAGAACTTTGCTAGTTATTGTTGAGTATGACTGGTTGATCAACCAGCACATAGCTTTCTACTCATTTAGACTAAATTTAGTCCATTTATTTTTATCTATTCATGTTCATTTGTGCTTTGTTCGAATCACATTGGCTTGGTTTATTTGTTTTTGCCAAACTAACTTGAGTTCAATATGGTTGAGCTATTTAACAATTTATGTTTATCAATTTTATTTTGGTTTGAGAGCCCTCATACTATCAAAATGATTTTGGTGAGCCTGCATGCTGACCTTAATTGCTTTTGGCTCTCAGGCTACTCGCAGCTTTACCATTAGTTGATTTAGACTTTCAGCCAAGCTCGCAGGCTATCCTTTAGTTGATTAAATTTTTAGGCATGCCCACGTGCTAGCCTTTAAGAAGAGTTTGATTTTCGAATGAGCCTACAGGCTAATCCTAAACTGATTGGACCTTCAGGTGAGCAGCGCAAGCTAGTGTTTCGTCTGAAGACTTTTAGGTCAGCTTGCAAGTTGACCTTTAGTCCAAATTGGCCACTGTTATACAATAATAATTATCACCATTACTAATACTATGTGACTATTATACTACTACTACAATATCACTACTATACGACTATTATACAATTTACTATGACTATACTACTACCACCACCACTACTCTTATTACGATACAAATATGCTACTACTAGGATGCTACTACCATAGCTTTTACTACTATACGGGTATGCTACTACTATAATGCCACTACTACTAGTACAGCTATTATACTATTACTTCTACTACAAGGACAAGTACTATATTATACTACTAATATAATACTATACCGTACTACTACAATATTAGTATGTTGTACTACTATATTACACTTTTATACTACTATTATTATTACACAATAACTATACTAATACTACTTCTACTTTATATTGGTAATATACGATACCACTACCTCGACTACTACTGATATAATACTACTATAAGACTACCTCGACTACTACTGATATAATACTACTACTACTATATAACTACTGTACTAATACTATTACTACTATACTATACTATACTACAACTACTACTAGTATAGTAAAACTCTTATTTGTAATATTATATTATACTACTGCTATAGTAAAAATACTATGCTATTTTACTATACAACTATATTAATATTATGCTACTATTACTACTATACTACTATAGTATATTAATATACCACCACTACTTCTATACTACTACCACAATACTACCGTTACTACCTTACTACCACTATAGTATACTACTATACTAGTATTAATAGTATACTTCTACTATTATACTACCACTATATTACTAATACTACTACAACTATACTATTGATATAATCTTTTTTTTAGCAATTGAGATTTACCACTAAAGTTGTACTTTAAGCAAACATAGAAGAGGTTAGTACAACCATCAAACTAATACTTGAAGTATATTACTAGCACAATTATACTATCATAGTACTACCATTATACTATTTCTACAACTGTATTGCTATTATACTACAAGTAGCAGTACACTACCACTATTACTATTACAATAACCACTACTATACTACTAACATACTTCTACTACTATTAATATACATTACTACTAGTATATGACTTCTACTAAAATAGTACCAATATTATAATCACAACTATAGTACCACTACCACTACTAATATTATTATTACATTACAATATTGTAACTGTACTTCAACGATTATACCATTACTGTTACTTCACTTATACTACTATAATTATATTACTACTAGTAGTAGTAGTATTATGCTAAACTACTATAACTATACTATTACCTCTATATTCCTATATAATTTATATTTCTATATTACTACAATTACTGTAACTTTACTATACCACTGCTATAACACTACTAATATTCTATTATTGTACTAGTATAAATATTATTATTGCTTCTACTGTCATACTTCTAATACACTAAGTGTATACTATTATTATACTACAATTACTACTATAATTGTATTATTATTATTATTATTATTACTATATTAGTATTATTGTACAACTATATTACTATCACTTTTACTACTATTACTACCATAAAAATATGTTGCTGCTACTATATTGATAATACTACAAATATTTACACCTAATAATACTTGTACAACTATAATATTATATTACTAATATATTAGTATACTGCCACTGTACTATTACTACAACTACAACTTACTACTACTGTATATTACTACACTATTGTTACTGTACTACAACTACTATTACTACTACTATACTAGTACTATTTCAATACTATTACTATACTACTACTATTATTAATACTACTAATACTACTATTACTATACTTTTATCACTATTATATTACTACACTATACTACTATGTTATATTACGATATTATTATAAACTAATAATTTTATACTAATACTAATAATAATATATTACGACTAGTATTATTATTATACTATAGAACTATTATTCTACTACTATAATACAATTACTATCACTGTACTACTAATATTACTACTACATTACTAGTACTAATAATATTGTTATAATATACTATAACTATATTACTATAACACCACTAGTACTATATTACTACTATATTACTACTACAATACTAATTCTACTACTACGACTACTTATACTATACTATAATACTCATAGTAAGTGCTACCAATATACTATCGTAGTACTGCACTACAACTACTTGTATTATTACTATACCATAATTATACTATTAAGAAACTACTATTATACTAATACTATAACTACCATTTCTTTTAGTCATATATTGCTACTATACTGCTTAATACTATGACTACTATATTAGTACTACTGCAAGTACTACAATACTATAATATTACTATTATAGTATTGTTATCATACTAGTATGACTATACTACTAATATCACTATTAGTAATTATACTATATTATGACTATACTACGACTATGCTACTGGTACTACATGACTACAATACTAATACTAATACTACTAGTGTTAATATTACTATACCAACATTGTATTATCATACTACCACTATAATAATATACCACTACAGCTATATTGCTGCTATTGTTACTAGATTACTACTACAACTACTATTACCATATTAACGTTACTGTTAGTACTACTATACTACTATTATACTATTACTATAATACTAGTATATTATTAGTATAATACTACTATTGCTACCATTATTACTACTATAATAATATACTTCTACTATTGTACTACGGTTACTATATTATTATGTTACTTTATATTACTGTTTTAGTACAACTCTTATTATACTACTATACCATTCTACTATACTAATAAATTTCTACTACAACTATAATAATACTATACTAATACTATTACTGTACTTTGACTACTACCATATTATTACTATACTACTACTACTATTCTATGATTACTACTACTATCACCATACTATTATACTACCACTACCATCAATACAGTACTACCTATATTACTATTGTTATTGTCATAGTAGACTACAACTATACTACTATACTATACTACTACTATACTACTATACCATACTACTAGTATTACTATACTACTATACTATACTTCTTTACTACTACTATACTACTACTATAATTACTATATTACTACTATAATATACTACTGCTACTATATTACTACCATTCTATACTGCTAGAACTACTGCTATTGCTATACTACTACTACTACTATTAGTACTACTAGTTTGTTATGCTACTACTACACTGCAATACTATACTACTATTATACTACTACTATGATTGTTAATATACTATTACTACTACTACTATACTGCTACTATAGCACTAGTATTATTACTATATACTATTACTACTACTATACTATTACTATATTACTACTATTACTATTATTTACACCTACTATACTACTATAATACTACTACTATACTATTACTACTACTGCTATTATACTGCTACTATACTACTATTACTACTACTACTATATTGCTACTATAATACTATTGTCATCCACTTCCATACTACTACTACTATATTGCTATACTACTATTTCTTTTGCTGCTACTGGTATACTACTACTTTTGTACTACTAGAATACTACTATTATTATATTATTATCTTACTATTTGTACCACTGCTACTATTTGTACTATCATTACACCACTACTACTATTATAGTACTATTAGTACAACTACTATTGTACTATACTACTACTACTACTAAGTACTTCTACTATGGGGCTACTACTAATACTACTACCTTACCACTAGACAACTACTAGACAACTATAATACTACTATTATACTACTTCCATACTAGTATACAACTACTATAATACTATATTATTATTGCTACAACTATACTACTACAACTACTACTATTACAATGACTGCTATTACTATAACATTATACTAATATTATTGTACTATTATTATTATTACTACTACCACTATACTACTACTACTATATTTATTCTATATTAATACTACTACTGCTACACTACCACACTTGATTGTGCACTCAAACCAGTTGAAATTCTTATTTATTTTTTTTAGGATTGCTCTTTGGGGCCTCTCCTTATCTTAGGTGGCCAATTTTGGCTCCACAAATTCTTACCACTACTATATTTCTACTACTAAAGTACTACCGCTGCTCCAAATGTACAACTATAGTATGATTACTGGTATACTACTACTTCTAGTATGCTCTACTACTACTCTACTACTCTACTACAATCGCTAATATACTACTACTACAAACTATTACTACTATTATTAGTAGTATTATTATACTTGATGATACTCTCAATTGAAAAATAGTTCACCAAAGGCAAATGGGAAATCAACACATGGGATTAACCACTAATCGAGGTAGACAAGCTTTTGGCCTTGAGGCCATTATCCTAGGTGATATCACCAATGTCAAGTCTCCTCAATAGTATTATTATAGTCCATTGGGGAAAAACTCATCTCGTGTCCTATGATAAGATTTGGCAAGCTCAACCTATATTTGGATATAGTCTAATATTCATGGAATCCTAGTGGTAAGAATCCCTAAAAAATCATTAGTAGAAAATATGGGAGTGATGGCAGCTAACTAATTAGAGTTTAGCATAATTAGGACTAAGATTACAAAATTTCTGATCTGCTTAAAGGCCTTTATGACTTGAGCGTCGAAGTGGTCATCATCGGAGAAGCTCTTGGCTATCCTCCTTATAGTTCTTTCTTCTTCTTGCATATTAGTAGCAAGACAATCTGGCAGATCAAATCTCGAGGAGTCTCCTGGTCCAAAATTGGTATTGAATTGGGCTCCATCAATACTCGGCAATTTTAATAGATCGACTTAGCCTCCCTTTTCTGTTAATGTTAGAGGCCTTCAATAGCCTTTTGACAATACTACCAAGAGCACTAAGGCCCTCATCATCCAAGAATCTGATCTGAGGGCAAGCATCCCCAGGATCAGTGAAGTTGCATAACTCATTTGGCAAGCTAGGTAGACCAGTATGGCAAGCCAACTTTGTGACTCGGACATAGCCACAGTCCCTGGGACCCCATTTGCAAATAGTCCTAGAGGCTCATGTAGAACCTTCCTACTTGGTGGAATAGCTTGAGTTTAAAACTCTAGACACCATCATTCAACAAATGAGGTAGTTTCTTGAGATCCAAGCATAGGCCATGCAAAACTTGTAGACCTAGAAATTGCAAAATTGGGCCTAAATGGCATGGGACCTAGAGGCTTATAATACCCTAAATCACAATTGCACCTTGGTTCTCTTGTAGAGCACCATCAATGGGTCACCATGATTGCTAGGACACGATTTCACTTTGGTACTAAGTTTTGAGAGATTATTATTGATATAGCCTAACCTATGATCCAGCCGATGAGGCCACATATTACATGCATGCCAGTTAAGTACTAGATGGGGCAAAATCAGGGTTCTTAAGGGAGGTCATGCTATATCTAGTTTGGGGAAGGTCATAGATTTCAAGTCACCCTCAACAACTAGGTACAATACTCCTCTAATCCTTGATATTGCAAACTTTTGGGTGGAGCTATAGTTCCACTAGCCTCCCTACAAAGTGTATGATGGCTCAAAGAACCTAGTTAATCATTTTAGTACCTTCAGGAATGTCATGATTTTATAAGAAGTGTGAGACTCTACCATGTGTAAAGCTTTCCCAATAATATTGCAAGGCCATGCCTGCACCCCCATCTACATTGCTGCCATCCTTGAATACCTTTCCACCAAAGGAAGGGGCAAGGAGTCTCCTTGCCATTGTCACAACTGAAGAAGAAGCCAGGCTACCTTGGCTTGGAAACATTGATGAAGAACTCGAAAAAGGGAAGATGGGCTGGTGGGGAATAAGAAGTATAAAATAAAAGAATCAAAAGAAAAGTGGCAGCTACATGAGGAGGAGGAAGCCATGGAATTGAATAAGAAAAAGAAGTTGCATCTTACCTCAATTTTTGCACCACCAATCACTGCGACCACACATGATCCTTGGTGCCTTAACAAACATCATCAACATTGGGCCCACCCATAGCATATCCAAAATGGTGGTGAGGGTGGCAAACTTCATGACTCCGTTGAGGCCCTCTGAGGCCTCTCAAAGTTGATAGTGAAGATCACAAATTCTGTGACCCTACTGCTGCCATCTGTAGCCAACTCAAAGTTGGAAGACCCCGTGACCTCTCATCTAAGCGAACCTTCAAGCTTGCGCTCAATCCAGCCTTTGAGCTTGCATCCAACCAGCCTTCAAGCTCACATCTAAGCCAACTTGTGGGCTCACAAATAGTAAACTTTTATGCTCACACTTAGCTAGCCTTCGAGCTCACACCTAGCTTATACTCAGCCAACCATTAGGCTTGCATCAAAGAAAGCCTACATGCTTGCACATAAGCCATCCTTCAGGCTTGTATCGAAGCTAGCCTTTGGGTTTTCATTTTTCTAGCCTTCAGCCTCGCATCAAAGATAGCCTTCAGCCTCACATCTATGCCAGCCTTTGGGCTCACATCTAAGCTAGCCTTTGTGCTCGCATCCAAGCCAACCTTTAGACTTGCATCTAGCCAGTGTTCAGGCTCGCTTCTAAGCAAGATTTCAAGCTCATACCTTAGCTAATCATAAAGCTCACACCAAGCCAACCTTCAAGCTTACACCCAGCTAGCCTTCAGGCTTGCACTCAGCTAGCCTTTAAGCTTGCATTCAAGCTAGCCTTCAGGCCTGCACTTTGCCATCCTTCAGGATAGCATCCAAGGTAGCCTTTGGGCTCACACCTAGCTAGCCTAGGCTCACATCCAAGCAAACCTTCAAGCTTGCATCCAAGCAAGCCATCTGGCCCACATCTTAGCTAGCCATCAGGCCCACACCAAGCAAACCTTAGCCAGCCTTCAGTCTCACTCACATTTAAGCCAGCCTTTAGGCTCACATCTAAGCAAGTCTTTGGACTAACACTTAGTCATCCATTAGGCTCACATTAAGCTTACTTTTGAGCTCATGAGCCAAGACAACCTTTAGGTTTGCATATCTTAAGTCAGGCTATGAGTTAGTCTAAAATCATCATAAATAGCCAAGGACCCTCAAATCAAATTGATATGAGGTAATCAATCAGAACAAATGGACAAAGGCCAAGTTTGACCAAACAAACTTAAATTGGTCAACCAAATAGACTAAATTCCAAATTGAACTGAACTCTAGAATATCAAATTATGTTAACCTAAACCAAACAAACTTAGATTCAACCCTAATCAGACTCAAGATGGGTTAATCTAAAAAATCAAATTCAGTTCAAATCAAATCCAATCAAGATTAAACTAAGTTCAAATCAAAGCAATGTAAGTCAACAAAGAATACGCTAAAAGTTGTTATCCACACTTCAAGTTAGTCGAACCCACAAGTAGTTGACGATGTGCCTCTCCAGGCTAGCCAAACTCACAAGTAGTTAGCAACATGCTCCTCTCCAAGTTGGCCAACCCCACAAGTAGTTTGTGATGTCCTCGTCAAGCTAGCTAACCCCAAAAGTAGTTGGTGATGCACTCTTCAAGCTAGCCAACCCTAGAAGTAGTTGGTGATGTACTCTACAAGCTAGTTAACCCTAGAAATAGTTGATGACACACTCACAAAGCTATAACCAACTTTATGAGCTGTTGGTGACACTATCAAACCAAAGAAGTTATCATTTAAGCCATATTAGTTATGCAAACACTTCAAAAAATAATTAAAAGTTTATTGCTTATGCCATATTGGCTATGGAAACACTTTGAGGTCAACGGAGTTATTACCAATACCTTATTAGCTAACAAAAATACTCCAACCCAAAAGTAGTTATCGCCTATTCCTTACTAGCTATGGAAACACTTCAAATCATGAGGTTATCACCAAAGCTCAAAACTAATGGAAACACTTCAAATCATGAAGTGATCACTAATGCTCAAAGCTATTGCATACGCTTTAAATGTTTTTCCATTTCTTACCATAGTTCGGGTTGGACACCATATGGTCCAGCATAGGGGAAGCGGGCTAGTAGCATACATCAGCTTCTTCTTTGCTTTTTCTTTTTGGCTATTCCTTTTATGTTTTCCATAATTCTATGTTGAAACTCATTGTAAAATGAGGGTATACCCTTACTTAAGCCATGTATCATTTCATAAAATCAATTAAATGCATTCTTTTTTTCTTTCCATGTCTCTATTTTTGTTAACTATGTTTTTCACTTTAGGTGGTTCCTAATAATTATCAGGATAATTAACAATAGTGGCTTGTGGCTATTAAATGTTATGTTCCCACAACACCTAATAGAGCACTTTAAATTAAAATAAATTTTAATTTGTGATTTGAGGTTGATTCTAAGGTCTTCGCTATCCCAGATTGTCAACTTCAATCCCACAGAGTAGCCAATGAGATGGACCTCAAGCCACCAAGCAACGTGGTGAAATTCATCCAACTTTTCCATGAACACATAGATGCTTAAGAAGTGATTTTGGCAAAAAAATAATCTAAAGGCATCATCAAGAAGAGAGAATCTATAGAGAATAAGCCACCCAAGCTGAAAAGTAAGAATTCAAGCAGAGGGAGTATAGAGAGTAGAGGCTTGAATTTCAAGCTTATACTCTATTGAATAACTCAAGAACCAAAGTCCTACCATAGATTAAGCACCTGGACTTCTTGAAAAGGCCCCAACCTATTCACATCGACCAGCAAATCCTCATCAAATCAAGGTGCTACAATTTTCACCCTAATAATTTCATGATACTAAAGAATGCAAGCACCTCAAGGATGAAATCAATAAGCTTGTTAAAGAAGGCCACCTCAGGTAGTTTCTCTATGAGGTGAATATGTAGAAGAAACTCACATATGGGAGAATCATTAATGAACTTCACCTAAAAGGGACCCCATTCTTGAGTTGCAAAACCCTCCAATCAAGGGAAACCTCAATATGATCCTAACTAGCCCACTAACTCAAAATGATGCTACAATGTCAACTAGAAAATGCCAAACCACTGCTAGTGGGCATGAGGGCTCAAAAGATATGGAGAAGAAGAGATACCATTCTGAGCCTAACTATGTAGATATAGTCTTCTCTGCCATGGACTTGATGGAATTTTCACTCCCCACAATAATGCATTGGTGATCGCATTGGTCCTAGATGGCTACACTACTCACCAGATCATGATACATATAGGATATTTGTCAAATATTCTATTCACATAAGCCTACGATCAAATATAGATTAAGCTGAAGCTGAAGTCATACATCGAGACCCTCACGAAATTCATGAGGAACTCAGTCACCTCACTTGGTATGATCAACTTACTCTTCACAATTAGTGAAGATCCAAGGCATAGCACAATTGAATCAAAGTATGTGGTAGCTCGAAGATGTTCTGCCTATAATCTAACATTGGCATGATTGGCACTTAGTCAGCTCCAAGTGATAATTTTAATTTTTTATTTAGTCTTGAGATTTCCTACTAAACATGGAACAAGTAAAGCATGACAGACCAAAGTTTCATTAAAAAGTGTGAGGCACCGTATTGGCAAAGTAGTTTCGGCCAAAAAAAGCAAGGAACCAATAATAGTGGAGATCAATGAACCCATCACTGAGCTGAAAAAGGGACATATTGAGCCTATGGAATGGCTAGTTAATTTGGTCATTGATGAAGCATCAGAGATGACACTCTAGCTTAGGCAAACCACATAGAGCCCTTACATTCCAAATTACAAGAACTCTTCAGAAGGAGCCAAGAGGTCTTTTGCATGGGCCTTTGAGGATCTCCTAGGTATTGACTCTATGGTGGCTTAACACAAACTCATGGTTGCAGAAAATCCCAAAAGCTTGCCCTTGAACACACAAAAGCTATCCCCACAAAGGTTATTAAACTTCTTAATGCAGGATTTATATGGGAAGTCCACTATCTTGAGTAGTTGGTAAACATGGTAAAGGTGGAGAAATCCAATATTAAATGGACAATGTGCATCAACTTCACCGACTTGAATAAAGCTTGCCCAAAGGATAGTTACCCTCTACCTAAGTTGACGAGTTCATTTACTCGACTTTTGGCCACCATCTCCTAAGCTTCTTGGATGTGTTCTTAGGCTACAATCATATTCAGATGAACCTCAAATATGAGGAGAAAACTATGTTCATCACAAAGACAACATACCAAAGAATGGTGAACAAAGTTTTTGAGCCTCAACTCAATAGGAATGTGGAAACAAATGTTGATGATATGCTAGTGAAAATCCTCCATGTTGATAGGTATTTGAAGGATCTAGAAGAGACTTTCCGCACACATTGGAGGTTTAAGATGAAGTTGAATCCAAGGAAGTATACTTTTAGGATGGGCTCTAGAAAGTTCCTTGGCTACCTAGTCTTGTAATGCAGGGTAGAAGTCAACTGTGAAAGGATTGTAGTAATTATGGGAATGAAGCCTCCGAGCGCCATCAAATAAATGCAGAAGATCATGTGTCACCTGGCAGTGCTCAACCACTTCCTATCTAGATTTGGAGAGAAGTGCTTGCCTTTTCTAATGCACTTAAACAAAGCTACAGATTTGAATGGATGGAAGAATGTGACTATGCCTTTGAAACCTGAACTAAATGTGATACTTTTCCTTTCTATAGTGACATTAGACCAGTTGATTAATTCAATATTAATAAGTGATTAGTGTAGGAAATAACACCTCATATGCTATGTGAGTCATGTACTTACAAGTGTAGAGATTTTGTATACTCTGTTGGATAAGTTAGCATACACCATGGTGTTGGCAACCCCAAGTCCTGCCCTTACTTTCAAGCACACCCAATAACAATGCTCACCAATCTTCCAGTTTAGTAGATATTGCAAAAGTCAAACCCTTTGGAAGGTTGCTCAATTGGTCCATCGAGTTAAGTCAATTTGATGTCACCTTTATGGCTTGGAAGGGTATCAAGGCCCACGTTTTAGCAGACTTCTTGACATCATACCTAGAAGGATCAGAATCTAAGTCATGGGAGCTTCAGATACATGGCTCATCTTGGGAGTTAGGCTATAGGATCAATGTTGTCCTTTAGAGTTCAGACACGAGAGTGGCTATGTATTCAACCTAGCTTGAATTCAAGGCCTCGAATAATGCCACAGAGTACTAATCATTCCTCCTTAGATTACACATTGTGTTAGTACTAGGAGCTAAAAAATTAAAGGTATTTAGCAAATCACAGCTTGTGTCTTCATAGGTCACTATAAAGTATGAGGTAAAAGACATAACCATGGCCTAGTACCTAATTGAGGCATAGAAGCTTATGGGAAAAAAAGACCAAGTAGAAATTTTCCTGGAGCCCCAAACTATCAACACGAAGTAGATTCTCTCGCTTGGCTAGATTTGGCTTCTTCAAATTTGGTACAAAGGCAAATGCTTGTGGAGAATATTTAGCAACCTAGCTAATTAAAGACCTTTGAGATGAATGTGATGGATGCAGAGCCTTGCTTCATTGATCCCATTATCACTTACCTTAAAGATGGGCAGCTTCCTAAGGACCCAAAAGAGGCTCAAAAGGCCATGAAGCTAGCCATGAGCATCACCTTATTAGAAGGAGTCTTCAACAAAAGATCCCTCATGGCAGGATATGTGGGAGCCATGGGGGAGAACAGGTCGTGGCACCTAAGTTCTTTAGACAATGGTATTATTAGCTCAATATGCCTTTCAAGCCATCTAAATTTATCTCCAAATGCAAATAATAGAAGAGGCATGCTGCCTTACTCCACAATCTAGTGGTTTAACTCCAACAAATATAATCTACATGGCCTTTTGACTAATGAAGAATGGACATATGAGGTCTGTTCCCATTAGCATTGGATCAAAAGAAGTTCTTAGTGGTTGTTATTGACTACTTTATCAAATGGGTGAAAGATGAAAGCTAGCCACAATCACCAATAGAAATATTCAAGAGTTTGTATGGAAGAGCATGATTTGTAGGGTCATATTGCCATGAGTTCTGGTTATACCAATAGGAAGCAACTTGAAAACTCATGATTCAAATAATACTATAGTAGTATCCATATAGGACAAAGGTTTACCTTGGTGACCACTCCTAATCTAATGACCTAACTGAGGTAACTAATTGAACCTTCTTTGAGACATAAAGAAGCCTCTCAAAAAAGCCAAAGGCATCCAAGTCAATGAACTACTACATGTTTTGGTCTTGCTGACCATGCCATAGACAACAATTAAGGAGTCACCTTTCATGCTCACTTATGAGGTTGAAGTTGTCATCATGGTGGAAATTGTTATTACTTCACCTCAAGTTAGGCTTATGACCTAGAAATGAATCAGGAAAATGTGTAAGCTAAGAAGGATTTCATCCTAGAAGTTTGGGAGAGGGTTTGCACTAGATTTACTGAGTACTAGCAATGTGTGGCCTTATACTACAATGCATGGGAAGACAACTAAGAATTACGATCCAGCAATTGAATATTTTGATGGGCTAAACTCGTTAACTGAGTTTTAGGTAAGTTATCCTCGAATTGTGTAGGCCCATTCAAAATTTCTAGGATCACAAGGATAGGGACATTTATGATCGAGCACCCAAACAGCAAAAAACATTATAGGACATGGTATGTAGACAACCTAAGAAGGTTTTATCTTTAGAGTAGATTATGCCTCCATTATCTCTTTAGATATTGACAAGTCTTGTCCCAATAGACCACCAAAGACCTAGATCCACTTGAGGTATAAGACATTGGCAATAAGCCAAGCATAAGGACTCAGATTCATCTGAGGCATAGGACCTCAGTGATAAGCTAGGCATAAGATCTCAGATTCACTTGGGGCATAAGATCTCAGTGATAAGCCAAACATAAGACCTTAGTTTTACTCGGGGCATAAGACCTCATTCTATTTGGGATATAAGACCTTGAAAAAAACCCATGAATAAGACATCAATTAACCTGAGGCACATGACCTCATATTCAGTTGAGGCATAAGGCTTCAGTAATAAGCCAAACATAAAACCTTGATAATATGCTAGCATAAGACCTTGAATTCACTCAAGGCACAAGACCTTGGATTGACTTGGGGTATAAGACATTACTGATAATCCAAGCATAAGACCTTGAATTCACTCAGGGCATAAGACCTTGATAATAAGCTTGGCATAAAACCTAATTCTACCAAGGGCATAACACATCAAGAATAAGCGAAGCATAGGATGTTGACTCTATTTTAGGTATAAGACCTCAGATTCACCCGGGGTAATGATATGCTAGGCATAAGGCCTTGGTTATACCTGGGATATAAGACATCGGTAATAAGAAAGACATAAGACCTTGGTTCTATCCAGGGCTTAAGACCTTGATAATAAGCTAGGTATAACACCTTCGATTCACCCAAGGCATAAGACCTTAGTAATAAGCTTGACATAAGACCTCAAATTGACCTGAGGTGTAAGTCTTTGGGAACAACAAAAGCATAAGACCTTGGTAGCAAGACAAGAATAAGACCTCGGTGATAAGTTAGGTATAAGGCCTTGGTTTTATACCAGACATACAACTTTGGTTATAAGCCAATCATGAGAAGCTCAGAACTTTGCCAAGATTTAAGATTCTTATGGAAAGCTTTCACTTTAAGTCACACTATGGTCCTTGAAGTTTCTCTCTTAACAGTCCCTTCTCTTTCCTAAGACATTCTCCACTTTTTGGAAGGATGAGTACTAGCCATGTCAAGTTTAAGAGCCACTACTTAAGGAGCTCCAAAGCTAACCATTGCAAAGTGGATCTATGACTTGTTACTTTATAGCAATCTTCACCAAATCTAAAGGGAGAAACTATATGCTGATTTGCAAGCATAATGGACACCAACTGACCTCTAAGTGAACTTGGGCCAAATTGTGCACAAGAGGGATGCGAGCCAAGGATGCGAAGGGAGAAGGCTCAAGTAAAAGAAAATCTCTTTCATTCATCAAAAGAATATCATGTTCGAGGGGAAACACAGGTACAAAATCTTTTTACAAAAAAGATGAAGGAGAATAATGCAAGACTATTTGGAGGATGCTAGGGGTTCGGGGGACTCCTTTAGGGCAATAGACACTCATGACGTAGTAGATGCCATAGCTTCTTTCTCACTCCAAAGGATCTCCTCGTACTCCCACTTGAGGTGGTCAATCCTCAAGTTGTTTCAAAGTTCCACTTAGAGGTCATTCAGAATGAAGTCAGGATCATGATGAGTCTTCTTTACTATGTTGCTATGGCAGAGGTAGCCCTCAAAGAAGGAATTGGCAGAGAGAAGGCTCCACTCCCATAGATACTCATCAATGGCCTTGAACTCACGAACAACCTACATCTTGCACAACTTTAAGGACTCCAAGTACTCAGAGCTTCAATGAAACATAGCCACTGGCTCATCCTTTTCCTAGTGTAGTTCAACCTTTTACCAAGCCTCCAATTCCTTCAGCCTTGTTAAGGTTGAACTGTGCTCATCCAAGAGGATATTTCTCTCCTCCTCTAACTCCTTCTTTATCTTCCCAACCACAAGCTTGAGTGACTCAAGTTGAGCATAGAGGAAGTTTATATCCTCCTTGACTTTAGTGGTCTTATTCTTCTCATAAGCCATTTGCTTATAAGCTTCAAAAACTATTGACCTATATAACAAAAAAAAATTTAGTTTCAATAATTGAGCTAAAAGTCAGCAAAAAGGAAAAAGAAGAGCAGCATTAATGGAAGAGGATGTTGGCACAAGTACAGGCCCCCTTCGTGAAGACCCAATCTATTGGGAGTCACTCAATGTGGGGGTTCCACTATCCCCAAAATTTCTAGGGAAATACTCCTAGGTGTCCATCTCCTTGCTTAAGGAGCTTAGATAATTGTAGGTTGACCATTCCCACACTTTAATATGAGGAGGAGAAGGTGTCGGTTTAAAAGTCATAACCACCTTCTTCCTACAGTCTATAAACTATGCAATAGAAGAGTTCAATGTCTGAGTGGCCTCTCCTAAGGATTCAACCCAAGAGAGGCACTCAAAAAGGTGAGGCATCACCTACCCATTCATTGTCTACTCTTCCTCCTCTCACTTATTCTTCCCTAGGCCTTGGACAAACTCCTGAGAGGGAGCATTTCCTTCTACTTCAAGAAACCTCTTTCAAGATAACAAGACTCACGACACCTGAGGAGTGCCTGCCTATTACCTCAGAAAATCATTCATGAACAAGATCTAGATCAACCGTATGCAAAATCTAACTAATGATTAAATTAAGGAGAAAGTAATTGAAGAATCAAGAACACAAAAGTCTAAGGTACATACTAACTTTCCAAGCTATGGATAAGCTATGCTTTAGCAAACAAGCCTTATCAAACCACATGGGAGTAGATCTAATATCCTTAACCACATCTACCTATGAGATTAAAAGTTGGTGAACCTTAGGGTGAACCTCTAGGTTGGGTTAGCGAGGGGAAGTGTTTCCCCACTCACGAGAAAGAACTTAGTCTACCCTAGTAAAAATCCTAAGGGGACGGTCTCTCTAAAAGTAGATGGAGCTAGGGTTTTGAGGAAACTAATCTATACCATTTCTTGGGATCAAAATACCATCTACCCCTTATTTTTGAATCCCATTAGCCCTTGAAGGCATCCTTGAACATTTCAACAGTCATGATAAAACCTTTGGATTGGCTAGGTTTCAAAGAGCAGTGAAAACTTTTCTAGTGTTGGGCACAATTTTCTAGTGTTGGGCACAATTTGATCAAGGGAGAGGTCTCAAACTCCTAGGATATCCCAAGTAAAGCTACCTACATAGTTCCTAAAGCCACTTTTGATCTCAAGGAGCCTTTCGAACAAGAACTAGTGTTGAATCGAGATTCATCAATAATATTATAGTATTTTACAATATTACTATACTATTACAACCACTATATTACTACTATGCACTACTATTTCTACTATACTACTACTATAAGAGTAGTAGTCGTATAGCAGTAGTGGTAATATAGTAGTAGTACAACAATAGTAATAATAATGAAAGTGCTAGTAGTAGTATAGTAGTAGTATTAGTTATAGTATAGTATTACTAGTCCTAGTATAGTACTTTTAGTAGTAGCTATAGTATAGAAGTTGTACTAGTATAGAGGTAATATAGTAGTAAAAATAATTATAGTACCATAGTGGTAGTATAGTAGTATAGTAACAGTATTGTAGTAGTAGTATAATAGTAATATAATAACTGTAATATTACAATAGTAGTATAATAGTAGTACTATTTGTGTAATATATTTATAATAGTACTAGTTGTAGAATAATAGTAGTATAGTAGTAATACAGTAGCAATAGCAACAATAGTAACAATAGCAATAGTAGTATAGTGAAAATATTACTAATAGTATAATAGTCATGGTTGTAGTAGTGCAGTAGTATAGTACTAGTACAGTATAGTAGTAGTATAGTTGTAGTAGTATAATTAGAGTATTAATAGTATAGCACTACTATAGCACTACTAGTATACTAGTAGTAACACTAGTAGTATAGTAATAATATACTAGTAAAATAATAGTAGTAGTGTAGTAGTAGTATAACACAATAGTAGTACTATTAGTAATATTAATAATATAACAACATTAGTATTAGTAGAGTAGTAGCAATAATATTATACTAGTATAATATTAGTAGCTATAGTATAATAGTTTTAATAGTAGTAAAGTTATACTTATGTAGTAGTAATGATTGTGGTAGCAATAGTACTAGTATAGTATTAGTATTATTTTATTACAGCTATTATATTAATACTATTATACTACTACTATATTATAACTATACTATTATTGCTATGGTAGTACTACTTCTACTATTGTTCTATTACTGCTACTACTACTACTACTATTTCTAGTACTATTATACTGTTACTATACTACTATTAATAGTACTATTATAACTACTGGTATCCTATTATTATATTACTATTACTACAACTATTACTTCTACTACTACTACTATTACTACTATTATTACTATTATTATATTATAAAATTATTACTATACTTTTATTACTATTATATTCCTACTATTACTGTTGTTATTTTACTACTATCCTACTAGAACTACTATACTAATATATTACTACTCTATACTCGTACTACTAATACTACTACTACTATAGTATACAATTAGGCCTACTACTACTATACTATTGTGGGATCCAAATAGATTGCCTAGGGTAAGTAGAGATGCCTGGGGGCAATCTTGAAACAACAGATGAATATATTAAGTGGTTTGAGTGCGATCATGTATTGTGGGAACATGACTTCCAATAGTTATAAGTTCCTCTCTTAAATTTCCCAATAATTATTAGAAATCTTCTAAAGCAAGAAACCTAACCAATAAAAATTGACATAAAAAGAAAATAAAGCATAATTTAATTGATTTTAGGAAAGGGATCCATGGCTTAAGAAAGGGCATATCCTCACTTTACATTTTAAAGAATTTTAATTTGTAATCGTAGAAGAGAGTGGAATAAGAAGTGAAGTAGGAATAGGCTTGATGTGTGTCGCTGCCCTACTCTCGTGCCCCTGGCCGAGTGGAACTTGACTTGGGAGGATGCTTGGATCCTTGGCGGCGGATGCTAATAACTTAGCTTGTGTCAGTTGACCTCATTGGGATATAAAGTTTTATGACAACTTTTTGTTTATTGTCAATTGACTTTTCTTGATTCTTAACTTAAAAAAAATAATTAGCAACACTAGCTTTTGGTAATAACTTCTAATTTGATAATCGATGGCCTCTTAGTGTGTTGTTGATCTGGTTTGGAGCATCACTATCAATATTTTTAGTCTTGGTTTTGGTAAGAATCACCAATAGATTTTGATTTGGTTTTGCTCCAAAATATGGCTAATAGGTTTGAGCATGTTATTAGTTCACTTTATTTAATTTTTGATTTGATAATAGATGGCCTCACTGGTGTGTTGTTGATTAGGTTTAAAGCATCACCAATGATTTTTAGTGTTAGCTTTGTTAAACATCACCAATGATTTTTGAGTTGGCTTAGGTTTGAAGTATGGCCAATAACTTTCAGCGTGTTGTTAGCTTTCTTTTAATTTTTTATTTAATAATTTATTGTCTTCTTGGTGTGTTGTCAATTAAGTTTGAGGTGTCACCAAGAGCTTTTGGGATTATCTTAGTCAAGCGTCATCAACGTCTTTTGAGTTGGCTTAGCTTTGAAGTGTGGCTGATGGCTTCAAGTGTATTATCTATTAACTTTATTTGAACAAGACATCTAGCTGACTAACTAAGCAATTTCATGACTACCATAGTTTGATTTGATTTGAAAATTGATGGCCTCATTGTTGTGTTGTTAATTAAGTTTGAGGTGCCATCAATAGCTTTTGCGGGTTGGGTTAGTTAAACATTACCAACAACATTTTATTTGGCTTAGCTTTGAAGTGTGGTTGATGATTTTTGAATTTGTTATTAGTTGACTTTAGTTGACTTTTGATTTGGGGTTGGCTTAGCCAAGCATCACCAATGACTTTTGATTTGGCCTAGCTTTGAAGTATGGCCAAAGGCTTTTTCTAGTTTAAAATTTTGTGAACTAACTAAGGCTGGTGGGCCAATCCACTCCAACTTCCTGACTTGGAAAATATGGTCTTCGAAAGTGTCGATAGAAGAAGCATTTAAGTATGGTGCTATCCAATTCTTCTTTGTGTTACTAAGAGCTAGATTTACAACTTCAAATTGGCTTATGAATACTAAGGATTCTCCACCATGTGATGTAATCCAGACCAAATTGTTGTCTTAATTTACTATTGAAATGAGCTATGCAATGGTCCCCTTGTTGCTGATTCCTCAAACCTCATTTGGAAAACTTCTTTCATTTGTGACCAAGTTTGTATGGGCTTTGATTGTAACTAGCATACCATACAAAAGCTACCCCTATTAAACTTGTTGGAAATTGATGAAATAATGAGGGGTTATTACTTGAGTCCCCACATAGAGTCACAAAATGAGGTATGTGCTGTTCAAGGTTATCAATGCCATTAAATTATTTGAACTTAGGCACTATATAGCCTTTCGGATATGGTACTTGGTCGTGATGATTAGGGTATACTTTATCTACATCATTTATCATACTCGTGCCTCTTCCTTGTCTTAGTTGTGTAGCCACCATTTGTTGCACTCACCTACAAGGGCTATGTCTTCTATGACCTCTATAGTTTCATTAGATGACTGTTGAGATCGCTCCAACTTGTTGAGCTTTTGTCTCATTTGTATCATCATCTCCATTAATTCCAAAATCTTTTTCTAAGCTTCATCCTTCTCTTTCTCTTGTTATCTTAGTTGCTCTCGCAATGCTTCTACCATCATTTTCTCATTAGAACTTTCGATTAAGACCAAGACTTCTATTAGTATAGTATTAGTAATATGGTAGCAGTAGTATACTAGTGTTAGTATTATAGTAGTAGCAATTTAGAAGTATTGCAGCATCAGCAAAGTATTAGTTAGCGTATAATAGCAGTAGTATATTAGTATTAGTATAACATTACTAGGTGCATGATAGTAGTCGTATATTAGTGTTTGTATAGTAGCAATAGTAATATAGTAATAGTAGTATACTAGTTTTGATATAATAGTAGTACTATAGTAGTAGTAGTATATTAACATTAGCATAGAAGTTGTAATAGTATATTAGTAGTGGTTGTAATACACCATTAATAATAGTTATTGTTGTACTAGTAGTAGTGTAATTGTAGTAGTATAGTGGTAAACTATCAGTAGTATAGAAGTACAGAAGTATAGTAATATAGCAGTAGTAGTAATAGCAGTCGAACAGTATACTAATAGTAGTATATTAGTAGTTAGAATATAATAATAGTAGTACTATGGTAGTTTAGTTATAGTAGTAGTAGTAATAGTATAATAGTAGAAGTAGTAGTAGTATTTTGGTATACTAGTACTAGTACTATTAGAGTAGTGGTAGTCGCAATAATAATAATATTATATTAGTAACAGCAATAGTAAAAGTAGTGGTCTTATAATAGTTATAATAGCAATAATAGTATAATATTAACAATAACAGTAATGTACCTATAGTATAAAAGTAATGGTAGTAGTATTAGTAGTAGTCGTATAGAAGTATTAGTAGTATTATAATGGCCGTGATATAACAATAATAGTAGTAGTAGTATAAAAACTATAGTAAAAGTATGGTAGTATATTAGTAATAGTAGAAGTTGCAGTAGTTGTTGTTATTATACTAGTAATAGTAGCATAGTCAGAACAACAGAGGTAGAAGTAGGATAATAGTACAATAGAAATTTTATAATATTTCTAATATAGTCGTATTGTAATAATAGAATAATACTGTCGCAGTATAGTAGTATGATAATATATTAGTAGTTTTAGAATACTTGTAGTCGTATAATATTAATAGTACTATAGTAGTTATATAGTAGTAATGTAATAATAATAGTAGTATCATAGTATTAATAGTGTTGTACTATACTAAAATAAAAATAATAATAGTAGTAATAGTGGTAGTTTATTAGTAGTATTTTCATAGAAATATAAAAGTATAACAATAGTTATATAGTGGTACTAGTATAATAGTATAATTTATTGCTAATAGTAAAAAATAGTTATAGTTGTATAGCAGTAGCATAGTATAATAGTAGTAATATATTAATAGTAGTAGCATAGTAGCAGTATAATTATAAAAATAGTATAATAGTTATAGTGGTAATAGTAGCAGAGTAAAAGTAGTAGAAGTAGAATAGTAATATTATAACAGTAATAGTATAGTAGTATTAGTAGTATAATAATATTATTATAATTATAATAGTATAGTAGTTTAGTACTAGTAGCATAGTAGTATACCAGGAGAAATATGATATAATAGTATTTGTTGTTATTGGACTGTATTAGTAGTAGTAATCCTTGTATATTAGTACCAGTATAGTAGTATTAGAAGTAGTAATATTAATAGTATCATAATAGTACTATAGTAGTAGTATCTTATCATTGGTAATATAGTAGAATATTGGTATAGTTGTAATATTAGAAGCAATATGGTAATAGTAATATAGTAGAAGTAGTATAATAGCAGTAATGTTAATAGTAGTGTAATGGTATTAAGTGTAGTAGTATAGTAGTAATAGCATATTAGTAATAATAGTATAGTAATAGTAATCATTGTGCGCTAGCAGTAGTATAGTAGTACTGGAAGTGGTAATAGTAGGAGTGTAATAACAGTAGTGCATTAGCACTAATATATGAACCGTGGTATAGTAGTATAGTAGAACTAGTATACTAGTATATTAGTGTAGTAACAAAATAGTATAATTGTAATAGCAAAAGCAGTAGTATATTATTTATATAGTAATAATAGAACTACAGTAGTAGTAAAATAGTAGTAGCAATAGTAGAAATTATACAATATTTTTAGTAGTAGTGCTTAGTTGTGATAGTAGTATTATAATATAATAATAGAAGTCGTAGTATAGTAGCAGTAGGAGTACTATTGTATTTATAGCATAATGATACTATATTAGTAGTAGTAATATAATTCTAGTAGTATATTAATAGTAGTAGTATAGTCGCATAAGAATAGTAGTAGTATTATAGTAATAGTAGTATGCAAATAATTTTATAGTTAGAAATAGTAATAGTAGTATATTCATAGTAATACTAGTACTAACAATAGTAGTACTTACGATGGTAATACTAGTTTATAGTGATACATCTAGTAGTAGTATTGCAAACCTTTCATTATATTAGTTAAAGTAATTGTAATAGTAGAATGATAATAGTAACTATATATTAGTAGGAGTAATATAGTTATGTAATAGTATATTAATAGTGTCATGTTAGTAGTGTTGCAATATAGTGGTAATTGTTATATAATAATAATGTAATAATAATCATAATATTGTAATAGCAGTATAGTAGTATAATAATAGTATTATGTACTACTATTATAACAGTAGCATTACTTTACTATTACTATTATTACTACAATTATATTACTAAACTACTAC